>LR749942.1:521488-605429 GCA_902729485.2 Mus minutoides | reverse complement strand
CTAGCTGTGAGGCATTTTCTCAATTAGTGATCAAGGGCCCCTTGTGGGTGGGACCATCTCTGGGCTGGCAGTCTTGGGTTCTATAAGAGAGCAGGCTGAGCAAGCCAGGGGAAGCAAGCCAGTAAAGAACATCCCTCCATGGCTTCTGCATCAGCTCCTGCTTGAGTTCCAGTCCTGACTTCCTTTGGTGATGAACAACAGTATGGAAGTGTAAGCCGAATAAACCCTTTCCTCCCCAACTTGCTTCTTGGTCATGATGTTTGTGCAGGAATAGAAACCCTGACTAAGACACCCCTCTTGGCTTTTTCAAATTAATGACCTTTTTTTTTTTTTTTATGTCCAGAAAGTCTTTACCTATACCTAAATTGCCTGTTTTCTTCTAGCAGGTTCAGTGTTTCAGGTTCCACATTCAGACACTAGAGCCATCTAGAGTTAGTGTTTGCACAAGATAACGAGCCTGTGTCTAATATGTAGGCAGAGTTTTCTCAGCGCCATCTGCTGCAGGTGCTTTCTTTTTCCAGCAATATTTTTGGCATCTTTGTCAGACATGAAGTGGCTGAGGTCATGTGTACTTGTGCTTGGGTATTCAATTGTGTTTCCTCCTTCTGTCTTGTGGCAGAAGCACTGCTTATGTTGCTATGGCTCGGTGACATATCTTAAGATCTGGAATTGTAACCCCTCTAGGACAGTTCTTTCTGTTCTGGATCGTTACAGCTACCTGGGCTCGTTGGTGGTTCCACTTGCAGTTTAGGACATCTTTTCCTCTTTCTGGGAAGATCGAGATGGGAATTTTTGATGGTGATTGCATTATGTAAATAGCCTTGGGTAAAATGGTCGTTTTCAGGATGCTAATTCCCATGAACATGGGATGGCTTTCCATTTTCTAGTGTCTTTCTGTTTCCTTTTGTTCACAAGCCTAGAGTTTTCATTGTAGAAGCTCTTCAATCCCGTGTTTGGGTCATTCCTAGATGCGTTCTTTTCCTTTGAGGCTACCAGGAATGGGGGTGTGTTTATGGTCTCCTCTATATGTTTGTTGTTGGTGGGTAAAAAAGCTCTTGATTTGTGCAAGTTGATTCTGTACCCTGCCAAGGTTCTGAATTTATTTATTATTTCTAGACATTTTCTGGTAGAATTTTTGTGGTCTCTGATGTCTACTGTCCTATCTTCTACAAATAAGGATAGTTTGAATTCTTCCCTAGTCATAGACCTTGAACCTCTTTCTCTTACCTTATTGCCCCAGCTAGTATTTGCAGAATGACATGCTTAAAGTGGCTCCTATCTTTAAAAATAAGATGCTTTTCTTGGAGGCAGCATAAAAATGGATTTTGTTTCTAAATTCATTCAGTCAGCTGGTGTCTTTTAATTAGAGAATCGAGGCCAGTATGATTTAAAGTTATCACTGAAATGTGGTGTTATCATGTTGTTGAGTTTGGGTAATTGTTTGTGTGGTATTGTGTGTTTTTAATAATTATGACTATGTGGGGTTTTTTTTTCTAGAGACTCCCTGCTATCTTCATTCCTCTCTTCAATCTGAAATGATGCTTCCTGTATTTTATTTAGGTTTGGCTTGTGAGGTACTAAATTTTTAGGCCATTTATGCTGTGGAAAGTTTTCTTTTTCCTTGGATTGTGGCAGATAGTTTTGCTGGGTATATTACTCTAGCTGGGCTATCATAGCCTTTTAGGAGTTGGAGTACACTGCTCCAGGCTCTTCTAGCTTTGAAAGTTTCCACTGAGAAATCAGCTGTTATTCTGATGGGCTTTTCTTTATATGCGACTTGTGGTTTTACCCGCATAGCTTTCAGTACACTTCCTTTGTCATGTATACTTAGAGTTTTAGCTATGATATGCCATGGGATTTTTTTTTCCCTGATCTTGTATTTCTATGGGCATCATTCCTAAGTCTGGGGAAGTTTTCTGTGGTCTTGAAAATCTGGTCTGCACCATTGACTTGGGATTCTTCTCCCTTATTTACACCTATAATGTAAATGCAGTTTGAATAGTGTCCCATATTTTCTGTGTGTTCTTTAGTCTGTGGGTTCTTTGTTTGTTTGTATTTTCTGGGGTTCCCCCCAATTATCATATCCCTTGCTTATTTGGTCTAGATCTTCTACTTTATCTTCAAAACCTGATATTATAAGTTCTGCTTGATCCACTGTATATGTAAGATTTTCCTTTGAGTTTATGGTTAAGATACTTGGGTTTCCAATTCCATCCTCATTTCAGCTTTCTTTCAGTGTTTTTATCTCCTTATTGAATTCTGTTTTCAAGATCCAGATTGTCTTTGTCATTTTCATCAACATTGGGTTTGTGTTTTCACTCAGGCATTTAGTCTATGTAAGCACTTTCTTCTTAATTTCATTAATCTCTCTCTCTCTCTCTCTCTCTCTCTCTCTGTGTGTGTGTGTGTGTGTGTGTGTGTGTGTCTTCTTTAAGCTCCTTATGTTAAGTTTATGATTGTTCTTTTAAAAGTCTATGTCCTAGAGTTTGTCTAGGTTTGACAAGCATGTATACAGCAAGCACCAGTAGGTTTGGGATAAAAGATAGTGGTTTGATCCTTCATACTATTGGCATTTTTACAAAAAAAATCTGGTGGCATGTGATCTTCTTTTGTTCTAAGTCTGTTATCAACAGAGAAAGTTGGATGTGGGGTGGGTTGGGTCTAGAGATTGGAATTAGGGCGGATGGAATGAACTCATGTGAACCCTCTGTCTAGGCTTCCCGTTCCAAGCCTAGAGTGTGGGGTAAATCTAGCTGGGTGGAAAGATTGGATATGGCATGGGGATCCTATAGGTTAGGGGATAGAAAGAAATGGTCCTAGCCAAAGATTAGTGCTTTTCTTCATTGCAGGTAGAAGAGATGCACTGGTTATGGACTGCTGGGTTTTAGGAAAAGGCATGGATGGGGTGTCCATGAGACTCACTGGACTAGACCCCGACAGAGGACCCAGGAAGTTTCAATACTGAACTGGGTGGTGGGAGGCAGCTCAGAACGGACCTGTGTAAGTTGTTACTGGTAGGTTGTAAGTTGTTACTAGTTTCTATAGGAAGCCTAGAAATTGTCTGCAGTGCAGGTGGGTTTTGAGCAGTATTCTTTTAGAACATTAAACATGGGACTTACAATTCAGTCCCAGAATGCTGGGTACCTGTGAGGCTATTAAAGTGGCTCTTTGATAAAGAAGTTGCTGGAGTTGAAATGAGAGCCTCATATACACTAAGTGTACTTTATCACTGAGCTACATGTACAGCCCCTTCGTTTTCCTTAACTTTGCACCATTAACCTATAGATCACTTCAAATTCAGTTAGATCAATAATACAGTTAGAGCAACTAGAGTCTATTGGTCAAAAAGATGGAGTTATTTTCCATGTAGAATAGCAAATGTTTGGATGGTAATTATCAGAGTAAACTTCTGTTGTCAAGCTGTGTTGCTACACAGGATGTGATAACTCTGAAGTTAAACAGAGAGCACTGACTGGGTAAGTTCTACAGGATATATAGAAAGTTCTGTTATGATGTTACTTAGAGTAGAAACACCAAATTAAGAGCATCAACCAAAAGGTTAGCTAGTCTCATAGATATGATATGACTAAAATACTTATGGGACACCGAGTATTTGGACATCAGTATAGTAGGCTTTTATTTTCTATCCTTGGCAAAGGGGAATCGGACTTCTGACATAATACAAAGCTGAGGCTTGTCTCTCACACATGGTGATGTTGAATTAGTGGATTTCTGCCCATCTGATCTGATCCCAATGGCTACAGTGGTTCTCCCTCTAGGAGGTTAGGTAATGTGTTACTCATGCTTCTCACTACTATAACACAGTAACAAAGTAACAAAGTAACAACACACAAAAGAAACTTAGGGAAAGAGTTTGTGTGGGGTTGTGGTTTGAAGTAATACAGTTCATCATGGCAGGAAGGCATAGTGGGAGGAGCATAAAGCAGTTGGCCATACACCTTTAGTCAAGAAGCAGGGAAAAGATGGTTGGTATGTTTCATCTTGGGTTCAGGAATCTTGATTTCTCTTTTGTGAATTCAGTATGAAACTTGGAAAAGACTTCCATCCTCAGATGAGCCTCTCTGGAAACACTCTCACAGACACACCAAGAGCTGTGTCTCCTAGCTGACTCTAAATCCTACTGGCATCATGCTGGAGAGACAACCAAGATAAACTGTGAAAAAAGAGCCTGCACATGAGAGCCACTGTGTCTAGTTCATCATTATAATCAGGAGTGGATAAAGCAAATGTGCAGGTTTGTCAGGTGTCTTAGTCAGGGTTTGTATTCCTGCACAAACATCATGATGACCAAGAAGCAAGTTGGAGAGGAAAGGATTTATTGAGCTTACACTTCCATACTGCTGCTCATGACCAAAGGAAGTCAGGACTGGAACTCAAACAGGTCACAAAGCAGGAGCTGATGCAGAGGCCATGGATGGATGTTCTTTACTGGCTTGCTTCCACTGGCTTGCTCAGCCTGCTCTCTTACAGAATCCAAGACTACCAGCCCAGAGATAGTACCACCACCCACAAGGGGCCTTTCCCCCTTGATCACTAATTGAGAAAATACCCCACAGCTGGATCTCATGGTGGTACTTCCCCAACTGGAGCTCCTTTCTCTGTGATATCCCCAGCCTGTGTCAAGTTGACACATAAAACTAGCCAGTACAGCAGGGCTGGGCAAACAGCAGGTATTGGGGACTCTACCTTGGAGGATAGAGCCCAAGGGCACAACTCTACTACTTGGGAAAGTCAGCATTTCATGTGCCTAGTGGGATTGAATAGAAGAAGGAAGAAAAATAAGAGGAAATTATGATGAACTCTGAAGCCACAGAAAAGAATGCTGTCACAGGGAACAAGGTATACAGGCCAAAATGAGGTTGGTAGGATTGGGGGTGAATACCGAGCCAAGAGCTCAAACAGCACATTAGTTCCAAGGGCTGAACAAGGCTGACCTGAGAGCGGAGGCTCGATAGCTCCTGTCACAAAACTCAAGGAGCAGCACACAGGAAATCATACAGGTGATGCTTTGACAATGATTTCCTCCTGACATCACATTTCTCCATTTGATACAAATATTCTGTGAGTCCCTCTATTGACCATGGTTTGTAATCTCTTATTTAAAACACATACAACATGTTAATCTCCACGTGACGGAGTGATCGTGCTATGCTGGAATGGGTTAGGGAGACTTGAGTCAGTCTAGTGTTTTGCTACTGATCAACCAAGTGATTTTGTACAGCATATTTAAAGCCTTTTAGAGCATGCTTTGTTTTCATCTATACCATGAAGACTCTACCTAAAGGACTTCTGAGGATGCTGTAAGTCTGGGCGCTTCTGTAATTCTATGACCATAAAATGATACTCTTTGCCAGAGGCATGGATACTTCATCCAAAGCCCAGCTCTACAGCCACCTTTCCACCTTTCCATGGTGGACACAGTAGCTCAGCTGAAAGGGACTTGGTTGAGATTTCTGGAGCCCAGTGGCCTCCAGAAGGTCCAGAGAGTTGGAACAACTTTGCCTGAGTGAAAGCAATAATGGATGCCTAATACAGAAAACAAATCGCCAACTTAAAGCAGATCAGCTCTGTATTATCACTGTTTACTGGCAACTCTCAACATGCCTTCAAAAATACTTCACTAGCTAAACCTTAAGCCATCGCTACAGTTGAGAGTCTTGGTTGATTTTTGTTTTGTTTTGTTTCTCATGGTGGTGGTGATGGTGGTGGTATATGTGTGTGCAGAGACCAGAGGTCAATATTGGGTTTCTTTCTGTATTGCCTTCCTCAATTTTTAAGACAGTTTCTCCCTCACCAAACCCAAGTTGAGCCCATTGGCTAGCCTGGATGGCCAATGAGCACTAGGAGCCCACCATTCTCCATGAACCCTCCCCATCCTCTTTCTCTACCTTAGCACTAGGGTTACACACCAGCTTTACGCAGTTATTGGGGATTGAACTCATGTCCTCATGGTTCCCTTACAGATATTATACCACCCGAGCCATCTTGCCAGTCTTACAATTGAGTTTCAATAGCTTGCTTGTAAAGCTTATGAAAGCTGGGATATGTTTGATATACCTTTTTAAAAGGCAGGGTTGCATGTAGCCCAAGTCAACCTTGAGGTCACTGTATAGCTGAGAACTTTAAATTTCTGCTTCTCCTGCCTCTATATCCTGAGTGTTCAGTACACAGACATGTACCACAACATCCTGCCTTACACAGTACTAGAGACTGAACCAAAGGCTCAGTTGCATACTAGACAAGCACGGTACCATCTGTGCTATATCCCCAACCCTATAAACTTTGCATTCTACAACAAATATGGAGCCCTCTCTATATTTTCATTTTGAGAGAGGTTTTAAGTCACCTGAATGCGTTTCTAATGCTACTTGTGTCTCTTGTCCTTAGAGATGGACGACATCTTTGCATTTAAAGAGTCACCTTAGAGTGAGCACCAGAAAAAGTGATTGGTGAGACCTAAAACAGATTCTGGGTGTCTTCAGTGTAGCCCTCCTAAGTGAACACCTTTGTGAGATGGAATATGAACAAAAGAAAAAATGTTCTGGTGTTATAAGGGCAAATTTTAATTTATATTTTGAATAATATCCTTGAAACCAAAATATGTTTCTTTTAAACTATTGTCTAAACTAAAGAATGGTGACTGCTTTGCTGCTTATGATTATGGCTGAAAAGGATTTGGGCGTAGGCCAGAGAGCACTGAAGCCACCTGCTGTGGGTTCCTTACACTTGGGAGATGTTACTCAGCGTTTCATTCTCACGCCTTTGCAGTTGCTGGCCAGCATCCTCCTAAGAACAAGCGTCCAAAGGAGCAAGGAGAAAACAGGATCAAACCAACCAACAAAAAGGCCAAACCCAAGATTCCCAAGATAAAGGACAGGGACTCCACTGACTCCGCGGCAAAGAGCCAGTCCATCATGATGCAAGCGATGGGCAGTGGTCGCTTTCAAAGGCCTGCTGCCACAGTGAGTCTCCCTGCAGGGCAAACTCTAGAGCTACGATGTAAGGGAAGCAAAGTGGAGTGGAGCTACCCCGCCTACTTGGACACCTTCAAGGACTCCCGCCTCATGTAAGCATCCCTGGCTTCCTGTTCACTGTGCTGGGCCAAGGGTTTGGTTTTTCTTCCCTCACCTGATGTCTTACCTCTGACATCCACCTTCACACTCCACAGGACTATAAAATAGAATAAGTGTCTTCAGTGTCACCCTCCTAGGTGGCCACCCTTGGGAGATGGGGTATTAACAAAAGAATAATGTTCTGGTTTTACTTTATTTTTTTAAAGGACTTTTCACCTTTTATTAAAAAAAAATAGATTATTTTCTCACATAACATAACCACATTGCTGTCTGCCTTCCCTCTACTCCTCCCAGTTTCTTCCCTTCCCTTCCGTTCCCTTCTGAATCCACTATCCTTTTGTCTCTCATTAGAAAACAACAGGCTTCTAAGAGGTAAGAATAAACTATAATAAGATAAAACAAAAATCTGTCACTTCAAAGTTAGACAAGACAAATTAACAGGAGGAAAAGAGGCCAAGAGAAGGCACAGAAATCAGAGACCCATTCATTTGCTCACTATGCAATCCCATAAAAACCTCTAAACTGGAAGCCATAATATGTAGCTGTCCAGCAGCCATGGATGAACTGGGTCTACCTGAAAGGGAGGCTGGAAATGAAAAAGGACAGAGAGAGTGAGAGAAGGATGAAGCCAAGACAAAGGTTTCTGATCAAGGCTCAAAGTTTAATTTTCAGCTCTGCGTTTATATAGGCAAACCCCACAGACCCACCCTTTGTTTCAGCTGGATTGAATTGCAAAGCAAGCTCAGCAGGCAGTCTGCTCCTCAAAGCTTCAGTAGGAAATTGCAAGTGCAGCAAGGAAGGGCACTAACTCCAGCCAGGTTCTAAAACCGTGGGTGTGGGGGTAGGGGGAGCCTACTCAAGGCTGGGGGAAGGGCACAATAATATATGTGTGGAGGACTAGGTGCAGACACGTGCAGCCCTGTGCTTGCTGATCCCATTTCTGTGAGTTCATTGAGCTGTACTCACGTTGATTCAGGGGGACTTGTTCTCTGATGTCCCCCATCCCCTCTGGCTTTAACATTCTTGCCACTTCTTCCCTGAGCTTGGAGAGGAAGAGTTTGATAGAGACATCTCATTTACAGCAGGCAGAGTATTCCAAAGCCTCTCTGTGTTCTGGTTTTCATAAGGGCAAATTTTAGTTCATACTTTGCTGATTTGGAATGAGATCTGTGAGGCTAAAATACATTTCTTTTTAATATATTGTCTTAAAACCAAAGAATGGATGAAGAAACATGGTTGCTTTATGATTAGCAGAAATGAGTGAAATGTCTAAATGTCGAGCGAGGGGAGACACAGCTCTGCCCTTCAACATTACTAGAAGGGAACTGGAGGAGGCTGAGCTAGGATCTGCCTGCTGGTGACTGACTGGGGTGGGGGTCCTTTGCTGTCCTTAGAGCCTGTTTCATCAGGATTCCAGTGTAGACTGAAGACTAGCCTAGACATCCAGCCACCGAAACTGAACAACTACTGGATTATTGGACCTTCTGTTGGTAGACAGTCATTGTTGGACTTGCTGGACCACTGTCTGTTAACCACTCTAGTAAATCTCATATATACATGTATGTATGTATGTATATGCATTTGTGCAGACATAATATACTATATCTCATATAATCTCATATACCATATTTCATATAATCTCATATAATCTACTATATAATACTTATATTACACATATATTTAATATATTTAAGGACTGTTCCTCTAGAGAAGACTGACTAATACCACCTGTCAGGTCTTATTTTCTATGTGTCAGTGGGGAAGTATAGGGTGCTACCTCTTTGGGGTGACATGAATGGGAGGAGGAACGTGGAAGTGGTCATCATGAACTCTCTCTGCCCCACCCCCACCCCAGTCAGTCACCAGCAGGCAGATCCTAGCTCAGCCTCCTCCAGTTCCCTTCTAGTAATGTTGAAGATGGCAGAGCTGTGTCTCCTCTCGCTCGACATTCAGAAGATTTCTTCTGTAGACAGAGGTCAACCTTCTCCCAGCGCCGCCGATGAGTCTCTGATCTGCACCATCTGCAGAAGCCCCTGATGCTTACCACAGCATCTCTCTGTTCACACGGGCTGAGGTTCTAACAGATGCTCCCGGAAGCACCAGCCTCCTGGGGCTTAGAGCTTTCTGCTTTCGTTGCCTGGAGCCTTCCTGGTCCCCAGATACCTGTTCACTTAAGCCCAGTTAGGCATGTTCTCTGGGAACCATGGCAGGCCTTGCTGGGGGTGCATTCTGGTGGTTCCTCCTGCGTCCTCTTTGTACCTCTCTGCATATTGGTCCACACTTGCTTTTCTTTGAAGTCTGCACGTTTCACTGAGACTTGGCTGAATGTGTGGCCTGTTACCATATCTGTTTAATGATTCCCGTCATCCCAGGACACCTGCCTTTCTGCCCTGTACACACAGAGCTTTGAAGACTCACAAATAAATGAGCCTGAGACTGAATCAAAGAGGAACATCCAGAATCAGGACCGTTAAATAGCATTTGTTTCATGAACAGTGGGGACCTTCTTCAAACAAAAACACAGATGTGCCCCCCAAGGACCTATGAAACATGAAAATGTAGAAACATCCAAGCAGAACTCTGTAAGAAACAACAATAGACAACTGTGAGTTATTTGACACGAGTTTTAAGAAACAGACTCTTGACTTCTTCCTCAAAACCTGGCACCTGTGGACAGTAGAGCACTCAGGCTATGTTCTCCTCCCAGTGGAGGGAGTTCTCTCCAGCCTTCTATATTTCTGAGGCTAAATGTGCTTCGTGTAGAAGCCAGTACTTTCAATCAATACCAGGAACTTTCTGAAACAAAGTTCCCCGTGTTAACATTTCTGTCCACGTTTAACCTTCTGACCACTCTGTTTCTTTCCACTGAATAGTGGGCTGTTCCTTGTCACTAACTGTAAATATGGGGAATTATGAAGAAGACAGGGGTCTAAGACAGGGTACAGAGCCCCGATTATGTGACGCAGAACCCAAGTGGAAACTCTACATACATTTGTTGTTCCCAGTTGCTGCAAGTGTCACCAGTCACTGATTACATATGGCTTTACTGCCATGAACAGACACCATGACCAAAGCAAGTCTTATAAATGACAACATTTCACTGAGGCTGGCTTACAGGTTTAGAGGTTCAGTCCATTATCATAAGGCAGGAGCATGGCAACATCCAGGCAGGCATGTCAGTATATTGTCACAATGGCAGCAATGGTTTTACATTTACAATTTCATAGTCTACCTATGTGTTGTTTTAATAGCAAAAGAGTGTTACAAGGATGAAATATAGCACCGTTCCTTACCTGTCTTCGGTGTGTGGCAGTTTGGCAGGCTTCACTCTTAGTGTAATCATATATACTCTGTACAAGTTACTCACATTGTTTGTCTCTAATGACAGATGTGTTCAGGTCCTATGTATACTCTTATCCCCTTTCTTGTTTCCCCTCCAAAAACCCCTATCCCATCCCTCCTCCCCCTGTTCACCCACCCACCCACTCTCACTTCCCTGTCCAGACATTCCCCTACACTGGGGCATCAATCCTTCACAGGACCAAGGGACTCTCTTCCCATTGATGTCCCACAAGGCCATCCTCTGCTACATGTGCAGCTGGAGCCCTGGGTCCTTCCATGTGTACTCTTTGATTGGTGGTTTAGTTCGTGGGAGCTCTGGTGGGTCTGATTGGTTCATATTGTTGTTCCTCCTATGGGGCTGAAAACCCCTTCAGCTCCTTCAGTCCTTCCCTAACTCCTCCATTGGGGACCCTGTGCTCAGTCCAATGGTTGGCTGAGAGCATCCACCTCTGTATTTGTCAAGCACTGGCAGAGCCTCTCAGCAGACAACTATATCACGCTCCTGTCAGCATGCACTTCTTGGCATCCACAATAGTGTCTGGGTTTGGTGTCTGTATATGGGATGGATCCCCAGGTGGGGCACTCTGGATGGCCTTTCCTTCAGTCTCTGTTTCATACTTTGTCTCTGTATCTCCTCCCATGGGTATTTTGTTCCCCCATCTAAAAAGGACCAAAGGCCCTCCAAAAGACCCAACAAGCAGCTGAAAGAGTCAGATGCACATATTTGTACCCAACCAATGGACAGAAGCAGCTGACCCCTGTTGTTGAATTAGGGAAGGCTGAAAGAAGCTGAGGAGAAGAATAATATTGTAGGAGCAGTCTCAATTAATCTGGACCCTCTAGGGTCTCGCAAACACTGGACTACCAAACAGACAGCAAACACCAGCTGATATGAGGCCCCCAACACACATACAGTAGAGGACTTCTGGCTCTGTGTTCATTCAGAGATGATGCACCTAACACTCAAGAGACTTGAGGCCCTAGGGAGTTTAGAGGTCAGGTGAGGGGTGGGGTGGGAAGGAGGTGTGAGATGTGGAGCAGTCAAAGGGTGGATGAGGTTTGGGGTGGGAGTGGGGAATAGAATATGGACTGTAAAAAAATTAATTAAAAATAAAATTAAATTTAAAAAAAGAAGGACCAGTGTCTACACTTTGGTTCTTCTCTCTTCTTGACTATCATGTGATCTGTGAATTGTATCTTAGGTATTCTGAGCTTCTGGGCTAATATCCACTTATCAGTGAGTGTATACCATGTGTGTTCTTTTGTGATTGGATTACCTCACTCAGGATGATATCCTCCAGATCCATCCATTTGCCCAGGAATTTCATAAATTCACTGTTGTTTGTTTGTTTGTTTTTTGTTTTTTGAGACAGGGTTTCTCTTTGCAGTCCTGACTGTCCTGGAACTCACTCTGTAGACCAGGCTGGCCTCGAACTCAGAAATCCACCTGCCTCTGCCTCCCAAGTGCTGAGATTACAGGCATGTGCCACCACTGCCCAGCTCATTGTTTTTAATAGCTGAGTAGTACTCCAGTGTGTAGATGAACCACATTTTCTGTATCCATTCCTCTGTTGAGGGACATCTTGGTTCTTTCCAGCTTCTGGCTATTATAAATAAAGCTGCTATGAACAAAGTGGACTATGTGTCCTTATTACCAGTTGGAACATCTTCTGGGTACATATGCCCAGGAGTGGTATTGCTAGGTCCTCAGGTAGTACTATGTTCAATTTTCTGAGGAACCACCAAACTGATTTCCAGAGTGACTGTACCAGCTTGCAATCCCACCAGCAATGGAGGAGTGTTCCTCTTTCTCCACATCTTCACCAGCATCTGTTGGTGGCCTTTTTGTCTTGCTGACAGTGTCTTTTGCCTTACAGAAGCTTTGCAATTTTATGAGGTCCCATTTGTCAATTCTTGATCTTACAGCACACGCCATTGGTATTCTGTTCAGGAATTTTTCTCCTGTGCCCATATGTTCAAGGCTATTCCCCACATTCTCCTCTGTAAGTTTCAGTGTCTCTGGTTTTATGTGGAGATCCTTGATCCACTTGGACTTGAACTTTGTACAAGGAGATAAGAATGGACCGATTCACATTCTTCTACATACTAACTGCCAGGTGAGCCAGCACCATTCGTTGAAAATGCTGTCTTCTTTTTACTGATTGGTTTTAGCTCCTTTGTAAAAGATCAAGTGACCATAGGTGTGTGGGTTCATTTCTGGGTCTTCAATTTTATTCCATTGAGCTACCTGCCTGTCTCTGTACCAGTTTATATCACAATTTCTCTGTAGTACAGCTTGAGATCAGGCATAGTGATTCCACCAGAGGTTCTTTTATTTTTTGAGAATAGGTTTTGCTATCCTAGGTTTTTTGTTATTCCAGATGAATTTACAAATTGCTCTTTCTAACTCTGTGAAGAATTGAGTTGGAATTTTGATGGGGATTGCATTGAATCTGTAGATTGCTTTAGGCAAGATAGCCATTTTTACTATATTAATCCTGCCAATCCATGGGAGATCTTTCCATCTTCTGAGATCTTCTCCAATTTCTTTCCTCAGAGACTTGAATTTCTTATCATACAGATCTTATTTATTTTTAATTAAGTAATTTTTTTAACTTATTCGCTTTACATCCCCCTCACTGCTCCTCTCCTGGTCACTCCCTCCCACAATCCTTCCCCCCTCCCCCCTCCCCTTCTCCACTGTGCAGGTGGGGTCCCTCCTGGGTATCTCTCTACCCTTTCCCTTCAAATCTCTTCAAGGCCAAGCACTTCCTCTCCCACTGAGGACAGACAAGGCAGCCCAGCATGCAGGAAACAGATTCTGGGATAGCTTCCACTTCAGATGTTCGGGACCCACATGAAGACCGAGCTGCACATCTGCTACCAGTGCAGTGACTTCTACAATAGCTGTATTAATTTACACTCCTACCAACAATGAATAAGAGTTCTTTCCCCATGTCCTCACCAACATTTGTCAGATTTCCTAATGATAGCCATTTAAACTGGCATGAGGCAGTATCTCAAAGTAGTTTTAATTTGCATTTCCCTGATAACTAGAGCTGTTGAACACATTGAAAAAAATAATCCCTGGCCATTTGTGTTTCATGCTTTGAAAACTGTTCCTTAGCCCATATGTTGATTTATATCCACGGTGTTCACTTCCTGCAGTTATGACAAAGACTACTAACGTGAGCAAGAGAACTCGGCAAAACCAACCTGTTGATGTAGAAGATCTAAGCACATCTTTCTTGGCAGTGCGTGAGAGCTTATCTAATTGACTCATTCTTCTGTAGTCTGATGTTTGTATCCACCTCCTCTCATCAAGAAAGAGCCCTTTCGTGGCAAATGCCACAGCTGGCCACAGCTGGTGGCTGATCAGATTCTTAGCATCTAGGATGGCTCTCTGCCTCATGTCAGAAATCAGGAAATGCCTTTGGTGTCTTCATAGTCTCAGAAGTCAGTTCACAGTCAAATGCCCACTCACACAACACTGAAAGATACTTAGAGCCTTGGGTGCACTGTGTGTGTGTGCACTGTGTGTGTGCACTGCATCTGTGTGCTATATGTGTGCACTATATATGTGCACTGTGTGTAGCAAAAGGAGGGAAGGAAAGGCAGGCAGCTCATCTCCCACCCTCCTGACCATGGTCAATGCAGGACGCTAGAGAGTTCATGGTTTTTCTCATTTTGTTTTTTTAAAGTTTTTTCTTTTTTTCTTTTTTTAAGATTTATTTATTATTATAAATAAGTACACCGTAGCTGTCTTCAGACACACCAGAAGAGGGCATCAGATCTCACTACGGGTGGTTGTGAGTCACCATGTGGTTTCTGGGATTTGAACTCAGGACCTTCGGAAGAGCAGTCAGTGCTCTTACCCTGCTGAGCCATCTCACCAGCCCTTAAATTTTTTTCTTAAAATTTTAATTATTTAAATGCATTGTATACATCAAACATATTAATAATATTGAGTATTTTAAGAATCAAATAATACATAAAAATGTGTTCAACTTTTATATCCATATCTTTTTATACCCTAAAAATATTATTAATGAACATTTAATTCTATCCATAACTGAGGATCCTATATCTAATGTGGAATACTAAATTGTTTCAAAACATACAGAATATTCTTTGGGAATTAATCATGGTAAAAGAGCATAAAATATTAAAAACAAATCATTAAGAAATATACTCAATTTGTTCCCTTTATACCCAATTCTTCATTTGTGTAAAACTGTGGTTGCTGAGGGGCTGTACCTATGGTAATCCTGGGGTCACAGCATTAAATTAGAACCCAAAAGACTCTGGTGATATTCACTCAGACTGTGGTCATGACAGCAGTGTCTGGCTACTAAGAATCCCAGCTGTCATGATAATCAAGCAGGAAAATGATATTTTGGTGGTGGTGGGGCAATAGTAAACATATTTTTACTTTAATCTTATCAGAAAAATCTCTAAAACTGTGTGAAAATATAAGCCAACAAAGAGGTGTTTGCCTTTGTAAATGATGAATAGTGCAATATGGAAAAGTTATTTAACAGTATTTCAGTCTATCTATCTATCTATCTATCTATCTATCTATCTATCTATCTACCTATCTCTTTTATTTAAGAAGTAAAGGCTGTAACCTAAATGTCTCCAATCACAGCTGCATCTGCTTGTTTCTCTTTTGGGTCATCAGGAGACATTTCTGATTCCCCACCTCTTAGTTAAAATGACTTTCCTTTTTGCCATAACACACCTAAGGTGTGCATTTAAATTATTGACAGTCCCTGACAAATACAGAAGTGGATGCTCACAATCATCTATAGCACAAAACACAGGGTCCCCAATGTAGGAGCTAGAGAGAGTACCCAAGAGCTGTAGGGGTCTGCAACCCTATGGATGGAACAACAATATGAACTAATCAGAACTCCCAGAGCTCATGTCTCTAGCTGCATATGTATTAGAAGATGGCCTAGTTGGCCATTATTGGGGAAGAAAGGCCCTTGGTCTAGCAATGTTTATATGCCTCAGTACAGGGGAATGCCAGGGCCAAGTAGTGGGAGTGGGTGGGTAGGGGAGCAGGGTGGGGGGAGAGGGTATAGGGGACTAATGGGATAACACTTGAAATGTAAGAAAATGGAAGAAAATATCTAATAAAAAATTATTGAGTTAAAAAAAAAAAAAGAAATATACTCAAAAGCCCATATATGATACCACCTGACCTAGTGAGAGAGTATTTAAAACACATTATATATCCATGTACATTGTCTTACTTTTAAAAAATCTCAGTGTTTGTAGGAGAAATTTTCTTCTATTTTTCTTTTGTCTTCTTCTTTTTTAGATGGGATCTTGCTATGTAGCCAGACTGACCTTGGATACATGATTCATCCAAGCCTTAGGCACTCCAGTGCTGGGATTATAGGTCTTCACCACCAAAGCCCAACTTTTTTTGTTCTTAAAACAGCTAACTTCCTTCTCTTTCGGCTATTGAGGTCATTACTCCATTCCTGGAGAAACTGGAGCCATAGAGTTCCTTAATGTCCCTTTCTCCTGCTTCTCTCTTCCCTATTTTTATGTCACCAGAAGGAGGGAATCACCTTGGATGTTTGCGTCTTTGACGTCCACATCCAATCAAAGGTCTTGTCTCTTACCAGAGATGGAGAAGGGCTCTACCCTGGTGTTCCCTGGTACCCAGCACAGAGTCTCCTGGCAAATGCAGGTTGTCAGAGAACAAGAGATGCTGTCAGCAGGTACTGAGAGCCGATCAAGGGTTAGGTACCATGATCCATATGACCCGTAACCTGGGAACAACGTCTATTTGAGCTTTAATTTCTTCGATTTCCAAAGACTTTATTTACTTACTTGTTTGTTCTTGTATGTGTCCACACAAAAGCCAGAAAGAGGCAGCTGTAGGTTTTGCAGGATGCCCTGGCATGTTACCTGGGCACCAGGATCTGAGCTCTAGTGCAACAGAGCACTCCTAACCAGCCCCATCTCTAAACTTTCAAGCTGAAAAAAAAAGTTTACTGTTTTTGCTTAAGATCCCTCCTCCCTTTTTTTTTCCCCATGCTTGTTCTTTTGAGGGAGAAAGTTGAGACGGGTCATTGCTTTGTAACCCATGCTGTCTTCACACTCATGGCAATCTTCCTGCCTCAGTGTCCTAAGTACTGAGAATAACAGGTATAGGCTACCATCCTTGGCTTCTGTTGTTTATAAAATTTGCCTTCTTTATTTTGACTTCTTTTATTTGATGTGTATGGAAGTTTTGCCTTCATATACACTCTGTACAATCCGTACACCTGAAGAGGCCAGAAGAGGGTGGTTAGCAAATCTCCTTGGACCTGGAGTGAACAGCCATGTGGGTATTGAGAACTGAACCCTGATCCTCTGCAAGACAGCCAGTGCTGTTAGCCATTAAGCCTTGTTGTTTTATTTTTATTTTATTTTATTTTATTTATTTATTTATTTATTTATTTATTTATTTATTTATTTATTTTTGGTTTGGTTTTTCAAGACAGGGTTTCTCTGTATAGCCCTGGCTGTCCTGGAACTCACTCTGTAGACCAGGCCATAGAGTTCCTTAATGTCCCTTTCTCCTGCTTCTCTCTTCCCTATTTTTATGTCACCAGAAGGAGGGAATCACCTTGGATGTTTGCGTCTAATAATAAATAGATCTTTGGGCCTGGAACTCACTCTGTAGACCAGGCTGGCCTCGAACTCAGAAATCTGCCTGCCTCTGCCTCCCGAGTGCTGGGATTAAAGGTGTGTGCCACCACGCCCGGCTAGCCTTGTTGTTTTATTTGACACATAGTGATTGTGTATTTTAGTGGAGATGCAGTGGAATGATTTATACATGTACATAATGTGTATAAATCAAATTAGACTATTTAACATATTCATAGCCTCATACAATTTTCATTTCTTTGCACTGAGGACATTCAGAAGGATCTCTTCTGCCTATTGTGAAATATCCAAAAATATTATTCCCTACACTAACCCTACCAGCACTACACAGGAGGACCAAATTCCCCAGCCTATTGGAACTTCGTACCCACTGACCATTCTTTGCTTTCTCCTCGCTCTTCCAGCATCTAGTAACCACTTCTATGAGGCAAATGACTCGCAGAGATAGATTTGGGTTTGGCTGAAGTTGCCATCCTCTGCCATCTGTGATAGGTCCGATGGAATAAACTTAGATCCAAGTCACTCTTGGCCTGGGGGGAGCCAGTTTCAGGAGAGATATACTTGGTGCAGCCTGGAATAGACTATATTAATACATCTAGTTTCAAGTTTAAGATTGAAAATTAGCTGGGCAGTGGTAGCACATGCCTTTAATCCCAGCACTTAGGCAGAGGCAGAGGCAGGTGGAATTATGAGTTCAAAGCTAGCCTGGTCTACAGAGTGAGTTCCAGGACAGCCAGAGCTATAGAGGAAAAACATTGTCTCAAAAAACCAAAAAAAAAAAATAATTTTTTTTTTTAAATTGAAAACTAGTAAGTGGAATGTAATTTGCCTTCCTGGGATAGCTTCTAAGTGGGTCATTTCCAAATCATGTCATAATCATAATGCCCACTAGGTGGCAGGCTTTATCGGCGTTAAGATTGTCTTAGGTAAAAGATTGCAAATGAGGAAGGTGCGGCCAAGCAGCACAGGCAAGGGTCAGAGGCTACAGCAACTGTTTCAATCCGGTGCTGAGGTAGATTGGGGTATCACTTCCACACCGGACCATTTCCAGTTGTATAGACATCCTCCTTCTTTGAGACCAGAAAAGGGAGTGGGGGCACTTGAAAAAACAATAAGTGTGTGTTATCATTTACCACATGTTCCTGATCTCTCTGCACCCTCCCCTGCTTCCAGTGCATTTTAAAAGCTTCTACTAGGGGGGCTGGAGAGATGGCTCAGCGGGTAAGAGCACCGACTGCTCTTCCAAAGGTCCTGAGTTTAAAATCCAGCAATCACATGGTGGCTCACAACCACCCGTTTATGTATAATAATAAATAGATCTTTGGGCCGGAATGAGTGGGGCTGGAGTCAGCAGAGGTCCTGAGTTCAATTCCCGGCAACCATATGATGGCTCACAACTATCTGTACAGCTATAGTATACTCATCTACATAAAAAACATAAATAAATCTTTTTTTTTTTTAAAGTAAAAGCTTCTACTAATGTGCAATGTAAGTGGAGGCAAGTGGCCATGGAACTTATCATCCCAGTGGATATCTAAAAATTGATTTAACCAGGTAAAGGAGGTAGAGAAGTGGGTAAGAAAGTTCTAGAAAGAGGGGATGCCTAGAGGTACGAAAGAGTAGCAGCACCTGTCACTGTGAGGGAGTGTGTTGAAGGGTAAGGTGAGCAGAGGCAATGGAGGTGAGGGCTATGTCAGGAGGCAAGCAGGAAGCATACCATGTAACCTTTCTCAGCCATATGGGAAAATTTAGAGCAACATCTAAGGTGATTAAAAACCTTATTGATTGTGAGTGTATACACACACACACACACACACACACACACACACACACACACACATTCTTGGCCTATGCTTTAGTCCCAGCACTGGGGAGACAGAAGCAGGTGGGGCTCTGTGAGTTCAAGGCCAGCTTGGTTTACATTTCAAGTTCTGGGCATGGTGAGATCCTGTCTCAAAAATAAAAACAGAAAGCCAGGTAATGGTGGCACATGGCTTTAATCCCAAAACTTGGGAGGTAGACAGATCTCTGAGCTGGAGGCCTGCCTGCTCCATGACAACCTGGGATAACCAGAAAAACTATCTAGGGGGGGGGGGGGAGGGAGGGAGAGAGAGAGAGAGAGAGAGAGAGAGAGAGAGAGAGAGAGAGAGAGAGAGAGAGAGATGGCAAGTGCAGACTATCAAGCCACAATGTTTCTTCCCAGCCCGCATGTGCCACAGTGAAACATTGTAGTTAAATGGTCCAGATCATTCGATAAATCCCCACTGGTGCATCAGTCTGTCCGTTTCCATCCGTTCTGCAAACATCCCCCATCTTCAGTTCTGCCGTCCACACCCCACATGCTTCAGGTGGGGGGAACAGGGGAATTCTTAGCACTCTGCTGAATCAGAAAACAAAGTTAAGAAATTTGAACCGTGTGGCCCAGCCAAAGGGTTAAATAAATCTCTGCTGGAAGGGAAGAGGTATGAGCTCCTCACCCTGAGGAGACAATTTTTAAATAGCCTGGCTGGCAAGGTGGCCATACCCTAGACCCACTCCACAGGAAAAATTAAAAACAAAGTCAGGGTCCAAACATTCATTATCTTTCAGGATGTGTCTGGGGTGTGTGGTGTAGGGTGTTAACATTTTTTTTTTCAGTCAAGAACTGGAAGCCGGGAGGAGTGGGTGGGGCACAGCTCTCTTTGATGGCTGGTTCCTCTGAGAACAATAAATAGCTTTTAGGAGAAGAGAAGGCATCTGTCTTTCCACTTGGCT
Organism: Mus minutoides; assembly: GCA_902729485.2. Taxonomy (NCBI): domain Eukaryota; kingdom Metazoa; phylum Chordata; class Mammalia; order Rodentia; family Muridae; genus Mus; species Mus minutoides. Next base: position 585,570 of record LR749942.1, on the reverse strand, counting down.
GCCCTGGGTAACTGCTCACTCCACCCACAGACTATACAAAGGAGGGTGGACCAGAGAAGCAGACAATGGGCTGCAGGCCAGTCTCATAAGCGCCCGTCTCCCCATCTTTCACGGGGGAAGGAATTCAACCGAAGGGCATTTTCAAAGAAAGGAATGTGAGGGAGTATTTATGACCAGAAAGAACTCGCTGTTGAGAGAGAAGGAGCTGCATGTTATGTAGAGAGGGAAGCATCTTTCTTCCCCAGTTGTGGTAAAATACACACAAAACAGCACCGGTAGTGTTTTTTTTAACTGCGCTTACGTATACAACTCAGTACACGTAGGAAAATTGGATTTGTTAGGCAGACTTGTTTCAAAGTCAAACTCATTTCCCTTCAAAGTTGGACTTTCTTTTTTTTGGGGGGGGGGGTCGAGACAGGGTTTCTCTGTATAGCTCTGGCTGTCCTGGAACTCACTTTGTAGACCAGGCTGGCCTCCAACTCAGATATCCGCCTGCCTCTGCCTCCCGAGTGCTGGGATTAAAGGGGTGTGCCACCACGCCTGGCAAAGTTGGATTTTCTTTGCAGAACAAATAAAAAATGACGTGGTTCTGCTTCTCTTTCTCCTTATGTGGGGCTGCAGATTGGGTCCGTGCACAAGTTGCTGTCCTAATTAGCATCAGCCTAGAGTCACCTGAGAGGAAAGCCTCTATAACCCTGTGGGCATTTCAGAAGGAGGTTGTCTTGATTTTTAATAGAAGCCCTACCCTACTCTGAGTGGTAGCATCCTTAGGACAGTAGTGGTTGTGGGAGGATGTATAAGAAAGCAATGAAGCTGGTGAGAGATTCAGCAAGCAGTGTTCTTCCATGCCTTCTGCTTCAGGTTCCTGCCTTGGCTTCTCTCAACAATAGACTGTAACCCCTAAACTAAAATAAAGCCTTTCCCCCCTCTGGAAGTTGCTTTGGGTCACAGGAACAGAGCAACAGCAAGTTGAAAGCATGCTCAAGGGTCAGGTGTGTAGCTCAGGAGTAGAGTGCTTGCCTAGGTATATCAAGGTGCTGGATTAAGTCCTTGGCGTGGCAAGAAATCAAAGGTATATGCTGGAGCCAGCCTCTGATACCTATCTCCAAGTAAATTTCCACCCTGGAAATTAAAAATAAAGAACTCACCGCACCCTAAAGGTAGGACATTCTATGGCACCAGAGCAGGCCCCCACATGTCCCTAGAGATAGACTGGTGGGAAGGCAGGGTACAAGTCTTCTCTGGGTGTACTGGATGTTCTGATGGTGTTAATGGTGCAGAAAAATCACAGCTATGTTCCTTTTGGGGCCTGGGTGGGGGAGGGTAATAATAGAATCCATCTCCTCTCGAGTTATCAGCATAGAATGAGGTCATGTGTGGAAAGCGCTTGGCTATGTAGCAAGCCTCTCTGTGAAGCTGAGCTATTTTTATTCATTCTATTGTATCCCAAGGAGGCAAAGCATAAGGATGTGGCCCGTCTGTCACAAGTTTTGTTTTCAGAAAAAGGCTTCAGGCTCCTATCTCAGTCTCCTGCAAACTAGATGTCCCACGCTGTAGTCTGGGTCTGGAGTATGATCCAAAGGCTGGCGTCCAGCCAGTGGTACTGTTTGGGATCTTTAGAAGTGAGGCCTAAGGAAAGGAAATCAGGCCATTAGAAATGAGAGACATTGGTCCCTCTCCAGTTGGGCTCTCCTTACATGTGTGTGTGTACGTGTGCACATGTGCATTTATACACATGTTCACATGGTCTTTGTCTATCTCTCTCTCTGTCTCTCTCTGCCTATGTCTCTCTGTCTCTGTCTGTCTCTGTCTGTCTCTGTCTGTCTTTGTCTGTCTCTGTCTGTCTTTGTCTGTCTCTGTCTGTCTCTGTCTGTCTCTGTCTCTGTCTCTCTCTCTCTGCTTCTTAGATTCCAGGAAGTAATTTTTTTTACCACATATCCCACACTGATGTTCTTCACGGGGACCACCAAAGCCATTATAGACTGAAACACCCTAAATCGCCAGCCAAACTAAACCTTCGCTCATTAAAAGTTGATTCTTGTGGGTATTTGGCTGCATTTAGGGAAGGGTGAACTAGCACAGTCCCCAGCACCTCCAAGTGCTGAAAGATTCACACTAACTGCCCTGGGGTACTGTGAGAGCCGGGGTACTGTGAGAGCCGGGGTACTGTGAGAGCCGCGATCCAGCACCCCACCCTGTGTCTCCACATACTTTTGAAGGAAGGAGGAAATGCTTTCTGCTAACTTTCATTTTAAAAGAATGTTAAACAAAAATCCTCTCATTTCTTGAACGTTATGAAAAGTCTTTATGTGACTTTTCCCAGATGTGCTGCACGGTATTACAATATAAAAAGAACATTATGCTGGTACAGTCGAGTCCTTATGGCAAGTCAGACAGACTAAGGATAGGACAAAACTTTCGCAGATGACAATTTGGAGACTGTCATGCAATGGAAATGGTTTAGGGTATCACTGAGCGACTCTGCCTGCTCTCCTAATGTGATCCTGCTTTGATGAATATGTCTACATGTGGGTGAGGTCTGGGGGTTTATTTGCAAAAATAAAAATCGATATTATTGAGGTATGAACATTTTTGCCAAGTGTTTCAATATATAAAGTCTAAATAAAACTCTTTAGAAGGTTTGTCAGATGAGGAAAGGGAGGATAAAGGGTAAGTAATAAAATGGAGAATTGTATGTCCTGTGGTAAATAACTGTTCAGAAGAGAGCATGCCACAAAAAGGGAATAACCCAAAATGTCAGAGCCTTGCCTCTGTTATCTGGACTCAGCTTCTCTGTCAGCTCCATCCACCTGCCCTGCACTGGCTGTAGATTCTCTGTGCCTTTGTCTGCCCGAGACTCCCACTTCTCCTGGATTCCTGACTTGTCTGCCCTGCCATGATCCTGTCGCCTCTTAGACGCTAGCCTGACTTCCCTGTGGGTCAGTCCTGCTGCCTAAGGCCTCACCCCGCTGCCTGCCCTTCTCTTAGAACACAGAGAAATCGTGGTGTCTCGTTTGGTTTGGAAAGGTCAATGCCACTGCCAGCTCAGCTCTCCCTGTAAGATCAGTGATGCTCTTTATGAACGCCAGTCCGTAGCTGAGACAGGCAAGGTGACCCAAGATATCACCCTGTGTTAGCAAGCAAAACTGATACGAAAGAGTGTAGTCTCCTGTATTTATCTGCTAGATGACTGGAGGCATGGTCTAGTATAGCACATCTGGCTGGTAGGCCTTTGGGTAAAGAAATAGAACACAGCAATTATCTATATGAGAGACAACAAGTATGTCACAGGTTAAGATTAATTGGTACTCAGCCAAATGGAGTGCATGCAATAGCCTATGAATAAGGACTCTCCTAATTTTACACACACGTTCACACCACACCACACCATATTACACATACACACACCACAAATAGAATACATACCACACATACCATATACACTGCACACCACACACACACACACACACACACACACACACACACACACACACACACACACGAGAAGAAAACCAGAATGGGCTCCAACCAGAAACAGCTCCTGAACTAAATGACATGAAACACGTCCCAGACATAGAATTTCAGAGTGGCAATATGAGTGTGTGAGGCTGCGGGGATCTTTTTTCCCCCAGTCACCCTTTCTGGCTAGAGGAAGACAGAGTCCGTGAATGAGGGTTTCTGTAGGAGGGTCAGGAATGTGCAGTCTGGGGACTTAAGCCTCTTGCCTAGACTCCTCATTTCACAAGTGAGCAGGTTTGACCCACAGCAGGTTAAGAGGCTGGCTCAAGTTTACAGCTGTCAGCAAACTAGATTTTACCCACCTATGGATGGATACGCTTGGCTGTCTCACAACTCACCTATTTTGAGAAGTGGCAGAATAGGCGCAGTTATTTCTACTGTGTGCTGACCTTGGCTTCCAGAACTGGGAGCGCAGAACCATATGGTAATTCTGTTCTGGTAAACACAGTTTCTTTTCTTTCTTTTCTTTTTTTCTGGTTTTTCGAGACAGGGTTTCTCTGTATAGCCCTGGCTGTCCTGGAACTCACTCTGTAGACCAGGCTGGCCTCGAACTCAGAAAACCACCTGCCTCTGCCTCTCTAGTGCTGGAATTAAAGGCAATCGCCACCACTCCTGGCTCAAAGTTTATTTTCACACACAATAACATGTTTTATGAAACTCGGCCATAAAGATGAATGCTATGTTGTAATTTGAAAAAAAAAATTAGGTGGAACAGGGAAGAATCATGTTAAGTGAAGAAAGCCAGACTGAGAGACAGCTCAACTCATGTGTGAGATCTCGATTAAGAAAGAAACAGACATGAAAGTAGGAGATACATCTGAGAGGAGGCTGGGCAAGAAAGAGCAACATGAGATGGACGTAACCAAAGCACGTGAAGCCTATTATACATAATAAATTTGTATACTTAATAAATCAATTGTCAAGAATTGGGTTTTAAGCCCAATTTTCATTACTCCCGTAGGCTCTCTGTATCTTCCTGTTTCTAGTTAGCTCAGGAAGATTCACAGCAATGTGACATTGGTGTGAGTGTGTCCTTGCAATGTTTTTAAGAGAGCTTAGGGGGAGGGTTGCTGTTCCAAGGTGAGCTCTCTTTGTCACAAATGGGCCTAAGCCCCGTGGCTTCTGCATTCACTATTCTAGCTTGGCCATAATGCACTCACTGTGGCTGTGCACACAGCTTATCCTCAGCTTGTTTTTGTAGCAAGGGTGGCAGAGGCTTGCTCCATTGTCTTCTGTCTCCCAGAACTATTCTTTCTAGAATAAGTAGAGCTTTTTTTCCTGCTTTATATAAATGCTAATGGGCTTATTCTACATGGTGAGACTGGAAGGCCCAGTACCTAAGAAGCTTGGGGGGCAGGGGGCTGGGTTAACTTCAGGAAAGTACAAAAACTCAAAGCTGAACAGTGTTTGCACACCAATGGGCATTATTTTTGTAACCAGCATGTATGACATCCTGGGTTTTTTATTGCCTCCAAAGGAATTCCTGCTGGCCCTGCCAGTTGGAAATTTATATTCTAAAAAGGTGACGTGAGGTCACCTCCGGATATTTAAAGTACACACGCTCGAGTGTCTGCTCAGCAGTTTTGTGAGGTTTAACTCAGTCTGCTTTTGTGGTAGTTTTTCTTATTACACATCAGCACATGCTCATATGATTTATAAACTTAGAAGCTGGGAGATGTCACTCAGTAGAAAGAGTAGTTCCCTGATATACACAAAGCCACAGCTCCATCCCGAGCACTGCATAAAACTAGGTGTGTGGTCCCTGCTGTGATGCCAGCACTCAAGAGGTAGAGGCAAGAGGATTCAAAATTCAAGGTCATTCTCAGGCTCATAACCAGTGGGCAGGTGACCTAGGACACAGGAGAGTCTATCTCAAAGAAATAAACATCAACTTAAACGCTATGGAGAGCAAATGGAAGGGATTGCTGGAAGTCCAAATAGCCACTGTTAACTCTATTGTATGGAATCTTACAGGTTTCCTTTTACGTGCATGTAAATGTTCACACACTCTCATAAATTATCTTATGTATCTTGAATACCTTTCTGCTTTACAGGGTGATATCACAGAAAGGTTATATAACTTTCTCAGAACTCAGCACCCTTTTTTGACTAGTATAGTTGGAGGCAGCCATGCCCTGTTCCTATAGAGGAAGAGCTGATGCTCTCTTCCTCTGGAGGCAGTGGGGAGATACATGCATCTTTTTTTTTTTTAAGATTTATTTTATTTTTTGTTTATTATATGTAAGTACACTGTAGCTGTCTTCAGACACTCCAGAAGAGGGGGCCAGATCTTGTTACGGATGGTTGTGAGCCACCATGTGGATGCTGGGATTTGAACTCATCACCTTCGGAAGAGCAGTCGGGTGCTCTTACCCGCTGAGCCATCTCATCTTTAAGGCATTATCCTAGGAGGCCTTGCTTTGGTTTGTGTTGATGAAGGCCATGCTGGATAGAGAGGCATAGAGAACTGTGATAAAGCAGGAAAACGGGGTGGTGGGTGAAAACACTGAAACGGGGCTCAGGGTCCAGTCAGTGCTGTGGAGAGAACTTGAGTGTGAGAGACAGACAGGCAGAAGGACAGACAAACGGATGGATGGGTGGATGGATGGATGGATGGATGGGTGGATGGATGGATGGATGGATGGATGGACGGACAGACAGACAGGCTGTAGAGCTGGAGAGACGTCATACACATTGTCCTGGGGTGCCATTTCTGAGTAACAGGAAGACTCAGGCATTAAGTTACTGTAGCAGAAAGCTCAACAACACATTTCACACACATTACTATAGCCCATTGATGGAACCTAAACACTGTAGTTATATGAAAGGGTTTGGAATTGTTTATTGGATAGTACCCAGTCATGGAGATAGAGAGAGGATATGTGGATAGATAGGTATATGATTGACAGGTTGCTAGTAGGTGGTTATGCATGTGGATTAAAAAGTACGTGGATTCAAAGATGATACAGGAGTAAATGATGGATCATAGTTGAAATATTTTAACCTGATTTCCCTGTGTGAGAGAGAATGTGAGTGTAAGGGTGAATGTATGTATGAGTGATGTGTGTGTGTGTGTGTGTGTGTGTGTGTGTGTGTGTGTGTGTGCCACAGGGCTACCTCAGGTGGTAGGCTTCAAGAATCATCCACCTAATCATCCACCTTCATTTTGATTTTTCTAAGAAGTAATCTCTTACTGACTTGACTCACCAACATTAACAGGAATCCATCTGTCCTGCTGCTTCTTCCTCTCCACTGCTGACTCACCAACATTAACAGGAATCCATCTGTCCTTCTGCCTCTTCCTCTCCACTGCTGGAACACCTGTCATTGCAGCCACTTTTGTTGTTGTTGTTTGTTTGTTTGTAAACATGGGTTCTAGGGATGAACTTGAGTCCTTGAGTTTGCAAGCCAGACACATTACCAGCTCTCTTCCAACTGATTTCAGATGGATTGACAAGCCTGGCAGTGGTAGTTGATACCTTTGGTCCCAAGACTCGGGAGGCAGAAGCAGGCAGACCTCTGTGAGTCTGAGGCCAGCCTGGTTTACAGAGAGAGTTCCTGGATGGCTAGGACTACACAAAGTAAACCATGTGTCAGACAGAGAGAGAGAGAGAAAGAGAGAGAGGAAAGAAGGAAGGAAGGAAGGAAGGAAGGAAGAAAGAGAGAGAGAGAAAGAGAGAAAGAAAAAGAGAGAAAGAGAGAAAGAGAGAAAGAAAGAGAGAAAGAGAGAGAAAGAGAGAGAGAGAGAGAAAGAAAGAAAGAAAGAAAGAAAGAAAGAAAGAAAGAAAGAAAGAAAGAAAGAAAGAAAGGAAGGAAGGAGCTATATTTACTTTGAGGTTCCTTAGTTTGCATATTTGGCTCTCCATGAGTTTTCATGCATATAACTTCTTTCTTTCTTTAAAAAAAAAAGTGTAACTGTGGCAGACAGCTTCAAAATGTTTGCCCCAGCTGTCTGTCGCCAAGCATTTGAACGCTGTCACACGAAACCCTTCTCAGCATATCACAGAGTAATTCTCTTCTGACACATTCTTAAATTGAGACTTAGAGTAAACACAGGCCCTCTGCAAACACTTGAAATGCAGACTAGCAGGCACACATGAGTCTGTATCCCCCCCCCCCCCCCCAGGATACTTGGCACCATTCCTTGCATGTGGTAGAAAGCAACCAATTAATTCTTGACATGAAGGTTGAATGTGGATGTTTAATGCATCTTTGATTTTTATGCCATCTTAAAATAGTGTCCAGGACTGGAAGTCTGAGTTTAGATGGATGAGTGGCCCTGGAAAGAATGAATTAAACGGAGCTTCCAATTATCCTGAGGCTCCAGCTCTTTCTGGATAACGTTCAGGTAGTATCCTAACCATTCTGGCCTTGGGCTGTTTGCCTACAACAATAGTGTTTGCCTCATGGGGCCTCATGAGAGCCAAGGCAGGGGAGGTAGAGGATTTAACAGAGTACCTGGAATCATGGTTTAGAGAAATGGTAGCATGTGCTTTCTGTGCTATCATTTATGTAGTAGATGCTTAACAGCTGATAGTTTTCCTCTGGTTAGTTGCCTCCCAGTGGTTACTAGATGGTTTAGTGTGGCTTTCAGTAGAACAAGGGGTCTTGTGTCTTTTCGCTTGATTTCTACTAATAAGCTGATTTCATGAGATCATGCAAGTATTTCTTTGCCATCTGTGTGTGTGTGTGTTCGTGTGTGTGTTTGTGTGTGTGTGTGTGTGCGCACACGCGCCAGGGTTGTGGAATTGGGTAGCCACATTTAGAGGCACTATTTCTCAGTCATATTTGCATCAGTTTGTTTGGTAGGATGAAACCTACACCATTTACTTATGAATGCTTATGATCAAGTCTCGGTGGCAGACACTAGGTTAGGCCAGAAGAGCCGGCTGGAGGGCTTGGGAGGGGCTGGTTCTCCACCTTTCAAGGTTCAGTCAGTAAAAGGAAATATTAGCACCTTCATGCTAATGTGGCTATACGGATTATAAGGAGCACGGGGCCTCGGGATAATGATCTGGTCTAAAAAACACTAAGGGTTGTCCTCCGACCTGAGGCTGCATGGTCTGTGACTCATCTGAACAGCATAGTGTCATGCCCAGTGTGCCATAAGGGTCACTTAAGTGACTGTTTTCACTACAGATCTGCAGGGAGTGGGTACACAGGAAGTGGAAGAGGAGAACTCCAGCTCTGAAATCCTAAAGTCACTCTGGGGCAGGGATTTGAACCTGGTCCCTGTGGCTCTGCAGCTCATGAATGTGTCCTGGGGCGTGGACTCTTCACGCTTGCTTCTCCCTATGGGGCACTTACCTTCCTTTTTTATCCTCTCAGGGCTTCTTCTTTGAATGTCTCCCTCCAAGCCCCTGCTTGGACTGGTTATCATCCTTCCCTGCTCCTAAGACCCCCTCAGGCCTTGAGGCTTTTTTCTGGCTACCCTTCTCTAAACTTCCTTGATTCTATACAGAAGTTGAGTGAAGGAATTCTCTAGAATCTCTGCATTCTCCACTCTAGTGTCTTCAAATTAGTTTATAGTCATAAGTACTTATGGAACCAATGAACAATTATTTTATAAACCACAGCTTACACCCTGCCTATGACTTGTAGAGGAAAGGACTCACCTTTGTTACCTGGTCACTGCCTCTGGTTAGATAGGTAAAAAAGTATCCTATTTTTGGGATATTTTGGTATTTATCTTTGGAAGGTATCAACTCCTTTCTTTAGGTATGTATCATCACTCTAAAGGAGAGTAAGCTGGATCAAATGCAGATAGTTTCAGACCTCCACTAACAGGACCAGTAACACACACACACACACACACACACACACACACACACACACTCTCTCTCTCATGGGAAGAGGTCACAAGCATTGAATGAATGCTTCCTCAAAACATTTGAACACTGAACTAGAACTCCTTGAATCCTGGCCTTTTCTGTTACTCCCAGGTCAGAAGTGTCAGATTGAAAGAAACAAAACAAAACAAAACAAAACAAAACAAAACTGAAATAAGCTAATGAAATAAGCTAATGTGTTAGGATGCTCAGAGCTGCTATGACCACATTCATCCTGATGTTCCTGCCCCACCTTTTAATAGTACTTTTGTTGTGACAATTGTTTTTAGCTCCCATCTCCCATCCCTCCCTTCTTCCTGCTCCACTGGAGTTGTTCAGTGGTTACAAGAGAAATGAAGAGCCTTGGGTTTCAGCATCTCCGCTTAGACAGTGGTTCTACGGGGCTCAGCCTGTGTCTTTCACTATGTCACCACATACGCTCAGCACCTAGCCGATTTGACCGGACCCTATTTGGGCAGCCCGATGCTTAGACTATGTAAGACCACTGGTAGAAATGGACATTTTAAATCCAGGCATTTAAACTGTAATCCTTTGAAATAATTTGTTTCCTGTTTGATGAGGTTTGCATAGAAGAGGGGGTGGAAATATGCAGAAATGTTTTCCAGGGCATTTCCTTCCTTCCGCCCCCAGTCTGCTAAAGATACAGCACGCAATGACTGTGGAAGCTAGGTTGGCCTCCAGGGTTAGCTTTCATGTGCCTGCTTAGCTCCCTGGTAGGAATGACCTCTTACCCTTTCTGCCACTTCCATGCAAACAAATGCTGGGCCCAGAGAAGGTGCTTGGTATTTTAGCTGGTTCTGAGCTCTGCAGAGCTCATGTGTCCAGATGTCATGTGGCCAGGTCTCCAGAGGAAACCTCAACCTCCATTTTCTTTTGACATTCTTTTAGCCTCTGAAATGAACCATTTCCCCCCTTCCCCCTCTCCTTCCTCCTCCCCCTCCTCCACCTCCTCTTCTTCTTTCTCCTCCTTCCCCTCCTCCTCCTCCTTTCTCTTCCTCCTTCCTCTTCCTCCTCTTTGTTCTAAGATTTACTTATCTTGTGTGTACCTGTGTTTTTACCTGCATGTATGTGTGTCTGGTGCCTGCAGAGATCAGACGAGGAGACTGTATACCCTGTGTCTAGAGTGCAGATAGTGAGCTGCCGCCGGGTGGGGGTTGAGAACTAAAACTGGATCTTCTGAGAGAGAAGTAAGTGTACTAATCACTAAGCCATCTTGCCAGCCCCTGAGATTCCTCTTCTGATGGCTGCCCAAGAATTTCACACTGCCAAATGAAATTGTGTGTTTATGCTTCACTGTCTCTCTTAAAGGCATCTGACCCTCTTGAGCATCTATTCATGAAACTTTCTCTTTGGACCTCCATGATGAGTCCTGTTTCTGTTTCTTATCTCCTGTGTGTGTGTGTGTGTGTGTGTGTGTGTGTGTGTGTGTGTGTCTGCGCGCGTGCGCGCGTGTTTGCGTGTGCGCGCACACAGATGTGCATATACCTAGCTGTGTATATATTCAGAGGCCGGAGGTTAACATAAGTTATCTTCCTCCATTTGTTTCAGTCACAGATTCTTCTATCCCTTCTACCATGGAGTTTGAAGTTGTGAGTCCATCTCACCCTGCTGCCCTTATCCAGTCGGATGCAAATCCCTGCCTCTCTCCTGGGATTTCCTCATCCTCCAGTGCCCATGCCTAGGCACGTTTTCTCTGTAGTAATAGCAGCAATGTCTCAGATTCTCTCTTTTCTTGCTACCTCTCCCATTCTGCTTCTGTCTGCTCATGTCCAGACAATGGTGGTCCCATGGCTTCCCACTCCACAAAGGGAAGGTTGGGTCCTACTGCTTACTAGCTGACCATGGTCACTGTTCTCACTGTATGTATCTGTGTCTCCCCACACCCTGCTTCTCTCTCCTTCTGCAAACAATGGATGAAATCTCCAAGATATTGTTATATTCTTTCCATGCACCACCTACTCGGTTAGCCACAGTGAATTCAGCAGGACACATCCGCAGCCTCCCTGGTGTGGTGCACAGTTCCTGAGCAAGCACACTGACTGCTCTCTCTCTATCAGGCCCCTACCGCCCCTCCTCCTCCAGCTAGTCAAGCCTCCCCCCCCCCCATTGTCTTGCCTCCTCTTCAAGGCTGCCTTCGGCCTCTTCACCCCACCCTTTGAGAATTCCATTTTTATTGTGAGAACCTGGTTAGCTATTCCTGGGTCTTTCCATGGTTGTTGGTTTTAACTCTTGAAGCATAATGCGATTTCCTTATTTCCACTGGGTTTTTGTTTGCAGTGCTAACACTCTCCAGTGCCAGGTGTGTATTGTTCGTTGTTGCTGTGGCGGTGTTCACAATAGCTAGTCTGAACCTAACAATTATGTGTGATTAGAAATAATTGGGAAAAAGCAGCAAACAAGACATTGCGTGGAATGCTTTATGTGCATTTTATTGTCTAAGTACATGCTCAGTACACAACTTTATGTGCTCAATACACAACTAACTCACAGCGGCCTTGTTTAGCAAGTCACCAGCTGTGTGTCTCCAGGACATCACTTTTCTGAGCCCCTGTGTTCTAATCTGCTGTTGAGTTTGTTACTCTAACACTAAAGGGAAGAATAGGGTCATTATTTTGACTTACAGCTTTCTAACTTTGAGTTCATGACTGTTTGACTTCATTGCTTTGGTTCTTGTGGTGACGTATCTTAGTAGTCATAGTGATACATCCTGGTGGCAGTACACTGTGGGGCAGAGCCATTTTCCTCTTGTCTAGGAAGTCATAAAAATGACAGAGAAAGGGGGGGAAGGTCTCACTCTCTTCAGGCACCAGTGACCAGAAAAGAGAATTCCCACTAGGTCTTACTGCTTAGAGGTAACACCATCCCCTCTAAATCTCATGAGCTGGGATATCATGGGCTTTGGTGGTCATTCTGTATTTAAACTGTCTGTAGAATAGGGAGCTGGGTGCCTGCTTTTGGCACATTTCATAGTGTTGTGTGTTGCTTCAGGTTTTTTGTTTTGTTTTGTTTTTTTACACTCCATATTTTATCCACCACCCTCCAACTGTTCCACATCCCATACCTCCTCCTCACCTCCTGTCTCCACGTGGATGTCTTCACCCCCACCTCACCCCATCTGACCTCTAAATTCCCTGGGGTCTCCAGTGTCTCGAGGGTTAGGTGCATCATCTCTGAATGAACACAGAACTGGAAGTCCTCTACTGTATGTGTGTTGGGGGCCTCATATCAGCTGGTGTATGTTGTCTGTTTGGTGGGCCAGTGTTTGAGAGATCTCAGGGGTCCAGATTCATTGAGACTGCTGGTCCTCCTACAGGGTCGCCCTTCTCCTCAGCTTCTTTCAGCTTTCCTCTACTTCAACAACAGGGGTCAGCAGCTTCTGTCCATTGGCTGGGGTGTAGCTTCTGTTTTAATTCATTTGTATATCAGGAATTATTTTCCCCCTCTGAGAATATGAAACAAACGTGGGCATAGTCCCTTTCCCTGTCAGGATCCAGTATCATAACAGGAAGCCAGGGGTGTCAGAGGGGCAGGAAAACAAGGGGCCAACTACTTCATTAGGAGAAAGTGGGGGAGATGCCTGAGACCATTGTAATTAGAAGCTTCCTGAGGGTGGAGAGATTTCCGTCCAGTTTAAAGGAGAGAGGAGAAGGGTGGGAGTGGGCAGCCTCCTCTGGGCAGGCTCAGTGGGGGGAATAAGCTCCAGCAGGGCTGTGCTCAGGACCCCACACCCGGACGTTCTGTTTGTGCTAAATTTAAAGCTGTGCTCACACTGATCTGATGGCAAGAGGAAAAAGAGGCCTTGCACTCCATCTGAAAGCTATGTGGAGCCCAGAGCGCTGAAGCACTCGGATGTCTGACATGAGCACTTGGATTAAACCTGTTTATTTTGGTTTTGCGTGCTGGGACTCCTGAACCACTCCTGAACATCCGCTAGGAAGACTGTGCTCCTGGGTTTTTGTGATGATACAGTTATCAGGACAGTTTGCTGATGTTACTAGTCAATAATAATGTCTTCATTTCAGGGAGAAATTGGGGATCTCCAGACCCTCTTATCATTCAGCTAGATAAAAGCACAGGGGAAAAAATAAAAATAAAAACAAAATAGGATGAGACTAAAGCAAAAGCCAGAAATGCCAGAAATACCAACGGCCATGAGTACTTCACGGGTGTGCCCCAGTGCCTGGAGCTCAGATCGTAGCAGAGAAAACGGGGTCCATGTTTCACATAATAGTACAGTATCTCTAAGATTCTAAGTTTAACCTTGGAGCTTCGCTAATTCTGTGTGCTCTCTCCAAGTTGTTGTGTTCTATGCCCCTTTCTTTTAAAAAGCAAGCAGCAGTCCCAGGCTCTTTTGGCCAAATTAGTAAGGTTGCATGCTAAGACCCCCAATGATCTTACTTCTAGAAACCCCAGCTCTGAGGCCAAAGAGTTTCCTCTAATGAAAAACACAATTGTCGTTTATTATTTCCTTTTAGGAAAGGCTTTCTTTCTGCCCCCTTCCTCCTCTATTTCCTCCACCCACCAAACACACTCTTACTGTTTTTGCCATTTAAGAGGTCACATCCGATCTTACCTTAGGAAGCCACGAATCAGAAACCATGTGACTAGAAGGCCCCCTGACTAGCCTCTGACCTGCCCTGATGCCTCAACCTCTCTTGAAATGACAGTGTGAAGCAGAGCGAACGCTACGGGCAGTTGACTCTGGTCAACTCCACCGCAGCCGACACGGGTGAATTCAGCTGCTGGGAACGACTGTGCAATGGCTACATCTGCCGACGGGACGAAGCCAGAACAGGCTCCACCTATATCTTCTTCACAGGTACGAGTTTGGTTCAAGGCAGAACTCCTTGAACTGCGGAGTTTACCTCCAAAATGGAGTTCCCACTGCAGGAAGAACCCCAGGTAAAGGTTGGGGTGGGGTGGGAACTCCTTTATTGTTCAGGCTTTCATGTGTGGAGTATTTCAGGTAAGTATTACAATAGTCTTACAGGATAAATACACATATTCCTTCCAGAGTTCCTTTTCCAGATACGAAACTTGAGGTTTAGAGAAATTAAGAAAATTCTCAAAGTCCCATATCAGGTAGATGGTAAAGGGATTTGAACACAGGACTATCTGATCCAGGGTCTATGTCTATATTACCCAATAGGGCAGCCACTTGATACATGTAGTGACTTAGATTGCATATGAAATGCAATTTATATGCATTTAATTATATAATTAATATGCAGTGTTTATACATTGTAATTGCATATTAACAAATGCGGCCGGGCGTGGTGGCGCACGCCTTTAATCCCAGCACTCTGGAGGCAGAGACAGGCGGATTTCTGAGTTCAAGGCCAGCCTGGTCTACAAAGTGAGTTCCAGGACAGCCAGGGCTACACAGAGAAACCCTGTCTCAAAAAAACAAAAACAAAACAAAACAACCAAATGCGTATCACTGTGCAATTATATGCAAATATGTGATTAATATGCAAATGTCAATAACGTACATATTAATTAACACTTACATGTTAAAATGAAATATAACATTCATTTCTTAAGTCACACTTGCCTCGGTTTGAGTGCTCAGTTGTGACATGTGGAATTGATGTATTCTCATAGTGGACTGCATAGGAAGGAAAATTTCTGTAGTGGCGAGTTCCACGGTTGCGTGGTGCGGCTGCTCATTCCTGTGCTCAGACCTGAGCCCAGCTCCCGCTGAAACCTTCACAGCAACGGGGTGGGTTGGGTGGGTTGCTAAAGACTCCATCTTATTTGTTCTTGTGAGTTCCAGGAGCTGACGCTCCAGAGCAGTACTCCTGAAGTATCTACTCCTCATAGCTTCTATCTTGTCTGAGACTAGGAGGGGAAGGGAAAACCTGTGGTCCCAGTGGGTCACGGTGGAGAGTCCCTCCCTCCCTAGGACGCCAGGATTCATTGGCAAGGCAAAGTCTATGCTTTTGTTGCAGGATGGCTCCAAGCCTTCTTCCACCTTGGACCTCAGAGAGCTCCAACCTTGCGGGGTGAGGTTCTTCAGCAAGGCTCAAAGGTCAGGGACAACTTTTAGGCATCTTGTAAACTCTATCTCCTGGTGCTATTTGTCTCAGGAGAAATCAGAATCCTTTTTTAGTATCTGGGCAGAGAATTTCATGAGATTTGTCTAAGTCCTGAGTTGATCTGCCTGGCAGGTCTGTACTGAACTACTACTATGACCCAACGATCTTATCCCTCAGCCATTAACCAGTGAGTGCGTTAGCAACAACTCATATAGGTTAGCCTTCCTGCTCAAATAGCCCCTCCATGGCAAGAAGATACATTAGCAGGGCCGATTCTCCAGTGCAGGCATCTCATTCCCTTCCTATGATATCCCAAGGAAAGGAATTAACACTAGTTCATTATCTTTGTTTTAGTAACAATATGGATGCTAAGACTTAAAAGGGCAAGATGACTCTTCCAGTGATCTGGGGAGCATAGTAGCATATGAAGGAGTCAAACTCATTTTTCTGACCCATAATCTAGTGCTATCTAGCAGCCTTGAGACCTTCCTAGGACGACATAGTCGATGTTGTTGATTGGTGGAGAGAGAGAGACACTCGCTAGCTAGCATAGTTGCAACTGTGTGAGAATTTCTAATGGAAAGTTCTTTTATGGGAAGTCCTGAAAGATTTTCATCTCGGGATATGCTACACATAATTATCTGTGCACCCTATGTGTTGTGACATATGGCAAAGTATGAAAAAGGCAAACAATTAAGATGAATAACAGCTTGTTATTCTAGATAAGGACAGATTTCATATTCAGATTGCAGGCTGCAGGTTCCTTCCCAAGCTTAGCGCTACAGTGTCTTCCCAAAGCATGAGGTTTCCATCTGAAGACACCACATCACTGGAGCTGTTACGGGCTGATAGGCTGATAGGTTAGCGCTCATGGCTCCTCTTCCTTCACTTCCCAGAGTGGATTAAAGGAGGGTTAAAACATGTCGATTTCAACGTTGAGGAACCATTTTTTTCTTTTTGTTGAGGCAAAGTGAATTTTCTCTATATTTATTTATTTTAAAGATTTATTTATTTAATGTATATGAGCTCACTGTAACTGTACAGATGGTTGTGAGCCTTCATGTGGTTGTTAGGAATTGAATTTTAGGACCTCTGCTCACTCCAGTCAACCCTACTCACTCTAGTTGGCCACACTCTCTCTGGTCAACTCTATTTGCTCAGTCCCTGCTCGCTCTGGCCCAAAGATTTATTTATTATTATATCTAAGTACACTGTAGCTGTCTTCAGACACACCAGAAGAGTGTGTCAGATCTCATTACAGATGGCTGTGAGCCACCATGTTGTTGCTGGGATTTGAACTCAGGACCTTTGGAAGAGCAGTTAGTGCTCTTACCTGCTGAGCCATCTCTCCAGCCCTTATATTTCTTTTCTTTTCTTTTCTTTTCTTTTCTTTTCTTTTCTTTTCTTTTCTTTTCTTTTCTTTCTTTCTTTCTTTCTTTCATACTTGTTTACTTAACATCCCACTCATTGCCCTCCTCCCACAATTCTTCTCCCTATAACCCCTCCCCTTCTCCTTGGATTTCCCTCTGGATATCCCCTTACCCTGGCAAATCAAGTCTCTGCTAAGCTAGGTCCATCGTCTTCCACTGAGCCCAGACAAGGTAGCCCAGTTAGAGCAACATATCCCACATACAGTCAACAGCTTTGGGGATAGCCCCTGCTCCAATTGTTTGGAAGACTACGCTGGGGATATATAGCTCAGCTGGTAGAGTGTTTGCCTAGCATGCACAAAGGCCTGGGTTCTTTTCTACCCCAGCATCTTATAAAGCCAGGTATGGTGGTACATGCCTTTTATCCCAGCTCACAGGAGGAAAAGTGAGGACCAGAAGTTTAGCATCATCCTTAGCTACTACACAGTGAGTTCAAGGACCAGCCTTGGCTTACATAAGAACCTGTCAAAAAAGAAAGGGGGTGGGGGGAAGCAAGGAAAAGAGAAAGAATAAGAATAAGGGAGGGAGCAGCCAGGCAGGCCGACAGATGGAGAGGTGATGCTGTTTTGACGTTCTTTTACTGAACACACCCTGAGTTCAGGAAGACTTTCAGTACAGGATTTGGCACTTCATCTTTTGAAGTGTGCTTGTTTTTCAGAAAACAGAGTGGGCTGCTAGAGAAGCTGAGGTTCCGCTGCTGGCTTAGGATTCCTTCAGAACATATGGTTCTCAGCTACCCACATGGAGGAGCGTCTGTCTGCCGAGTGTTATGTTTGTGTGTTCCCTGGAGTTTGATTTAAAAAAAAAAAAAAAAAACCACTGCATATTTTCTGCCTGTTGTTAATCTGTAATGCTTAATAAGTGACTGCCACATTTATGTCTTCTTACCCAGGAGACAGTTTCATGTTCTCCCCACCCCCACCCCACCCCCTCTCAACACTGAGGTAGAACATACGTAAAGACAAGCTTCAGATCCTAAGTATGTAACTCAATAAACTGCCCTCAAAGGAGCAGACATGTGTAACCACCACCACACAGACAGATCAAGGAGGAACACGATTCCAATGGGAGGTCCTTCTCAATGGGAAATACTTAGGCAATGGTTTTCATATGTGGGGAGACCAGATTTGTAAGCACTTTACTAGACACCAAGTGTGCTGTATTTTGTACTTTACTTTATAGGCTATTAGCTTTGACCTTTAAAAGGATAAAACTCCACGTGTTAGTTTAAAAAGTGATGTGATACATGAATAGATACAAGCATGTTTGTTGGGGGTGTGTAACCTATAATTTTTTTAAAGGAACCTTAACACATTTCTTTTTAAAGATGGAAGTTACTGTTGCGATGAGGGATAGAGAGGGAAGGACGACAGGGAAAGAGAGAGAGGGGTGAGAGAAGCATGTGTGTGTATGTATGTATGTATGTAAGACTGAGCATTGAACCTAGGACCTTTCACATGTTAGGAGAGCTTTCTACCATTGAGCCATACCCCTGCACTCCAATTTTTTTTTTTTTTTTTGAGATAGGGTTTCTCTGTATAGCCCTGCCTGTCCTGGAACTCACTCTGTAGACCAGGCTGGCCTCGAACTCAGAAATCCACCTGCCTCTGCCTCCCAAGTGCTGGGATTAAAGGCATGCGCCACCGCCGCCCGGCTTCCAAATATTTTTAAGGCAACTGATATAGATTCACTTTTTCCCCACAGCATGCACTGAACAACAGAAAACAAGATTATTTTTGTATTCTGAAATTCAAGCTGATCTCTGAATCTACTGGCTTTGCTAAGTGGGGCAGATAACTCACTCATTAAACCTCACAACCAACGTCTCCTCTATAGTCCTCCAGCTAGAGAATGCTGTTTTGGTTTCTCCCTTTCTTTCTTTTTTGTTTCAATCTTTATTTTCCTGCAGTGGTAGGGACTGAACGTAGGCCTTCAACATCCCAGGCAAATGCCCTATCACAGAGTCACACTCTCAGTCACACTCTTCACAAATGGAGGTTTTATTATTTTTTTCATTTCTTGTTTTGTTTTCTTATTAATCATTCCATTCATTTACATCTCAAATGATATCCCCCTCCCCTGTTACCCTTCCATAAAGCCCCCATCCTAAATCTGCCCTCTCCCCCCTCCTCTTTGCCTCTTTGAGGATGCTCTCACTCACCTACCTACCCACCCACTCCTGCATCCCCCAATGCTGGGGCATGAAACCTCCACAGGACCAAGGGCTTCCCCTCCCTTTGCTGTCAGGCAAGGCCACCCTCTGCTACATATGTATCTGGAGCCATGAATCCCTCCCTGTACACTCCTTGGTTGGTGGTCTAGTCCCTGGGAGCACTGGGTGGTCCATCCAACTGACACTGTTCTTCCTATGGGGTTGCAATACCCCTCTGCTCTTCCAATCCTTCCACCAGCTGCCCATCAGGGGCTCTGAGCTCAGTCTGATGGTTGGAACCTAGCATCTGCATCTGCATCTGCATTGGTCAGGCGCTGGCAGAACCTCCCAGTGAACAGCCACACCAGGCTCCTGTCAGCAAGTGCCTCTTGGAACCAGCAACAGTGTCAGGATTTGGTGTCTGCAGATAGGATGGATTCCCAGATGGCCCTTCCTTCAGTCTCTGCTGCAACAAATGGAGGTTTAAAAGCGCAGTGAGAAGCCGGGCGTGGTGGTGCACACCTTTAATCCCAGCATTCGGGAGGCAGAGGCAGGCGGATTTCTGAGTTCGAGGCCAGCCTGGTCTACAAAGTGAGTTGCAGGACAGCCAGGGCTATACAGAGAAACCCTGTCTCGAAAAACCAAAAAAAAAAAAAAAAAAAAAAAAAGCACAGTGAGAGTAATACACTCAAGGCTACATAGATTTTCTCTGTCTCAACAGGGATTTTGGATACACCAGAAAGGCACTGATAGAAAGTCAATTTACAAAGTCACATAATCACCTTGTTTGGTTAGTATAGGGCTTAGCAACGATGACCTTTAAGCACTTCTGTGTTCCTGAACTTGGTCCTTGGAACCAAAGGACCTGCCTTTGAGGACTTTTGATGTTGTTTCCAGGAATCCTATGCCCAACCTGAATTATCATACAATGGCAACTGGGAGGCTGGTGAGAGAGAGAGAGAAAGCCAAGAATAATTGCCTGCTTCGGAACATTGAAAGGAAAACACAGGAAACAATTTAATAAGTGTTCTGTGATTAGCCCCAGAGAGTTCTCTCAGCAATTACTGTAATAACCCTTTACAGAACAATCCAGAAAACAAAAGGATTTAATGTGTCACACCAAACTAAACAAACAACATAAACGTGTGCCCCAAAAATCCAGCTCCAAATCCTTTTGCTGTCCTGGGGATGTTGTAAGACAGTTCTCACCTGTTCCTTTTCTGTGAGACAGGTATGTCATCTAGGGTTTAAAATCTGACAGGCTGCACTGCAGAAGGGAGTGTGTGTGTGTGTGTGTGTGTGTGTGTGTGTGTGTGTGTGTGTATGGTGTCTGCCTGCCTGCCTGCCTGCCTGCCTATTAGGTGAAAGTCCCCAACTACACTACATGGTAGCCAAGCAGAAGCCATCCCTAAGACCAGCAGGTTTCCCTTCTGTCCCTATCCCAGCCCCACTCCATTAGCCTTCTGTGTTGGGTGTGAGGACAGTCATGTCATTATGGCGACCCTTCCTGAGGACCTGGACTATATAAGATATGCTCTTCTGAATAGCAGTTTCTGGCTCTTGGCTTTGAGCATCGTTCTCCACACAGAAGCACAGAACAGTTCCAGGTCTTATGAAAGTTTCTTACGGGGCTGGAAAGATGGCTCAGCAGGGAAAGAACATTTGCTGATCTTTCATAGGACCTGAATTAGGTGGCTCACAACTGCTGATAACTGTAGCTCCAGGGGGAATCCAACATTTTCTTTTGGCCTCCACAGGCACACACACGTGCACACACATGCACACACACACACACACACACACACACACACTCTTTTAAATTTTTTATTTTTATTTTTAACCATCTCCTTATGTGCTCCATCAGTGTGACCCATGGTTCTAAGTTGAAATAACATCCTTATGGTTTTTCCTTTGAGGAGATAGGGGAAGTAGGTAAGTTACCCTACCAAAGCTATAATAAAAGTACCTAAGAGGAAAGTTTTAGAGGTTCATGTCCATGATCAATTGACCTCATGTCTTTAGTCCTATGTTGAGACAAGTGCTATTGTCAGGAATTAGGGAGAGAGAAAAGAAGGCTAGTATCTTACAAGTACCTTCAAGAGCACATATCTACTGACCTAAAGCCCTCCTACCAAACCGGAGTAAGTTCCAATAGCCAAGCCTTTAACTCACGAACCTCTAGGGGCCACTCAGCATCTAAATTATAGCTAAATTATAGGATGCAAAACAATCCCCTACTTTTTTTTTTTAAGATTTATTTTATTTATTATATGTAAGTACACTGTAGCTGTCTTCAGACGGTCCAGAAGAGGGCGCCAGATCTTGTTTCGGATGGTTGTGAGCCACCATGTGGATGCTGGGATTTGAACTTATCACCTTCGGAAGAGCAGTCAGGTGCTCTTACCCGCTGAGCCATCTCACCAGCCCCTGTTTTTTTGTTTTAAAAACCAGCCTTCTTTTAGAGATCCAGTGTACTGGTTTTAAGAATCAAGACAGCCTTACTTCATTTTTTTTCCCTAGTCATTAAGCCTGTGTCTCCTCTGCAGAGAAAGGAGAGCTGTTTGTGCCTTCTCCCAGTTACTTTGATGTTGTCTACCTGAACCCGGACAGACAGGCTGTGGTTCCCTGTCGAGTGACAGCACCATCAGCCAAAGTCACGCTCCATAGGGAGTTTCCCGCCAAAGAAATCCCTGCCAATGGAACGGACATCGTGTACGACATGAAGAGAGGCTTCGTGTACCTTCAGCCTCATTCCGATCACCAGGGTGTGGTCTACTGCAAAGCGGAAGCCGGGGGCAAGTCTCAGATCTCCGTCAAGTATCAGCTGCTCTATGTAGAGGGTGAGTCTGCCTTTGTCCCCCAACCTAGATTGTCACTGCCTGCTTTTTGGGAGGGAAATACAAAGACACGGGATGGTCTAACGTCTGTATTCCCCCACTCCACATCCTTCTCTTCTGCCTGTGTTTGATTGGCATAGCATCACCATTCACTTTCTACCGTGGGGCTGGTATCCTCGATGCGCCCATCCCTAGTCCTGGCACCTCATGTTTTGTCACTTTCCATTAGGAACCTCTGTTCCTCCACGATGCTGTCTGTGGTTCTGCTAGCTTTCTCATTTGCTGTCACTCCCTGCCATCATTTGACAGGTGTCTTTCTTGCCGTTATATTCTCAAGATGACCTCAGTATCTCTCTGAACCCATTGGCCTGTCCGTCAGCCGCCTCCGTTCTACTCTTAACATGTTGATAAACACTGGTCGGATGTAGGTCACATCCCTCGCTCCCTGGGCTCCAAGCACGGGCTCTCCTCTTTGCAGCCCACCACTCTCACAACTGTTCCAAGGCTCTTCCGCCCTAGGTTGATGACACAGGAATTGGCTAGTGAGCAGGTTATACTTCTGACCACATCATACTTCCCTTTTCTGACAAGATTCTCCTGAGGCTCCTCCCTCCCTCCCTCCCTCCCTCCCTCCCCTGACTTCCTAGAGAGTGTACCCTTCACTGTTCCCTGAAATTGAGGAAAGTAAGTGATTTCTTTTACACTGAAGCCCCTCCAGTATAACCTTTGTGTCTCCTGAGAACTCTTGCACTGATGAGGGAATTGGGAGCCGTGTAGTAAACGTCTCTACAGCAAGGTGCTTCCCTGTAGACAGAGGTGTGTCTCCCAAGTTAGCTGCCTTTAAAAACAGGCTATGGGCTCAGTAATTCCTTCCATTCTCTGTTGAGGACGTATTTGGTATACCGTGATTTCTGATATTCTAATTCTAATAATCTTACTCAGCCCCAACTCTCCATGGAAGTCATCTTTCTCCACCATAGCCAAATACCCTGAAGACCCTTGTATCTCCTGACTCATCTTTCCTTCCCTTCATCCCCATGTGATTGGCTGTTCCCTCTGTACATTATAAAAGCAACCTTTGCCAGAGACCTCAGGAGTCCAGTGTCATCCAGCAGATAGCACATGTCACCTTCCTGCTAGACTCCACTTCTCAAGTGAAATCCCTTTCACTTTGGCCCCTTTTGATTTCCAGTTCTTTTAAATTTTATTAACAGATTGTTAATAATTTGAAAAAAATAGAAAAATTTTATACGTTGGATGTTTTGCCTGTGTATGTGTATAGAGATCAAAAGTGTGCAGTTTCCAAAGGGGCCAGAAGGGGGCCATGGATCACTTGGGACAGGAGTGGCTTGGGCACTGGGAATCAAAGCTGAACCCTCTAGAAGAGCACAGAGTGCACTTAACTGCTAATCTATCTTTACAGCCCCACTTTGCACTTCCATTGTTTTGTTTTGGGAGCAGAACTGGGGATTGAACCTGAAGCCTCATGGAAACTAAAAACAAAACACTCTAGCATTTCCTTTAGATTCTAAATGTGGAAGTACTTAAGGTGCCCTTCTTTCTTTATGCCTTGTCTCTTTGTGCACATGCTTATTTCTATCCATAGCTGTGAACTAATAATTTCCTACATGTGCATCTGTGGCCCAGGTCTGTGAGGTAAGGACCTTTGGTCCAGGTAGCATCTGTACTCACATGCTCCGGAGGACCTCGATGCCCCCAGTCCCATGCCCACTCAGTATTACCCTGAAGGCATGGTTCACCCCTGTTCTTTACCTCAGGGATGGTTGCTCATCAGTCACCTAGTGTGAACAGCCACAACAGAAACTCAACCCTACAAACTTCGTTACATTTGTTTCAGATCCATTTCTAATTCCTGATCTAATTATTCAAGCTATCATCATCTCTGGCTACTGCTACCAAAAATACCTTCCTCCCATATGCCCACCTCATTTTCGAAACCATATTCTGCAGGGTTGCTGACTGCTGTTCCAATCAATACATCCAGCTATGTTCTTACCTACAGAAACACAAAGTCCTTGCCAGGCCTTTTGTGGCTAGCGCCACTGCTCTGGCCTTGCTGTTCACTCCTCTGAGTCACCTCATATTAACTCAGAGACTGCTCAGGAATCCTTCTATCTGTCTCTCTTAAGCTCAGAACTGAGACTTCCAATTTTTAGCTGCTTGCCTGATTCTCAGTCTTCATTACCTTGAGGCTCACTCTGGACTTCTTCCAAGTTTAAATGAAGCATTACAGTTGCCTGCTCAGGGGCTGCACACTCTGCTAGAGCAATGGGCTGTAAGTGCTCAACCCATCTGTCTGGCTTGCTCCTCTAGTCCCAGTTCTTAGCACATCTCCTTGCTGAAGGCCGCCATCAAAATTATCCATTGGTCTGGCCATAATAAAGACATGTTTCCAAAATGTTCTGACCTTGTCAGGCATCAATGGGAGGGAAGGCCCTTGGTTCTGTGAAGGCTCGATGCTCCAATATAGAGGAATGTGAGGGCAGGGAGGCAGGAGTGGATGGGTGGGGTAGGTGGGGGAGCACCCTCATAGAAGCAGGGGGAGGGGAGATGGAATAGAGGATTTCTGGGGGGACGGGAATCAGGAAAGAGGAAAACATTTGAAATGTAAATAAAAAAAATATCCAATAAAAAAAAAGAAAGAAAACATGGCTATATAAATTATGGTTTGTAACAACTGCAAAATTACAGTTATGAAGTAGCAGCAAAAATTATTTTATGGTTAGAAGTCACCACAGCATGAGGAACTGTATTAAAGGGTCACAGCATTGGGAAGGATGAGAGCCACTGTCCTAAGGCAATGAAAAGGGGTGTCTAGCATTGGCCTCATGAAGCTATGGAAAAGGTTTCCTCTCTCCAGAGAGAACGTAACGCTTGCCTTTACCATCAGTTATGGATCTCATTGCTGTCTCCTGCTTGTTCCCAGTTCCCAGTGGCCCTCCGTCAACAACCATCTTGGCCTCCTCCAACAAAGTGAGAGGCGGGGAGGACATCAGCGTGCTCTGCACTGTCCTCGGGGAGCCTGATGTGGAGGTGGAATTCAGGTGGATCTTTCCTGGGCAGAAGGTAAGTGCCATACCCGAGCCTCGGCTCTCTCTCTCTCACTGAGTGAGAGAGACCCTACAAGGTTGATGATAAGATAGGAACCAGGGAACGTTTGTCTAAGATATTTCAGTCTACTTCAAAATACCTTGCTTTAAAGAAAAAGGAGGAAAACGAGTGGATGGCTGTATCAGGCAATCACTCAAGATGCCTCTGTATGTGCCGTGTGTTCATTGCTCCTCCTTAGGGATCACAGCATGAAGGGGGCAAGGCTACTTACATCTGAACTTCATCTTTCAACAGCCTTGGTTTACTCTAGACTGCTCTAACCTTTCACAACACACAAAGCTTCAAAGACATGAGTGGGAGAAAGGTGGGCACCTACAGGCCATGGAGCCCCACACGAGGCCTGCATAAAAGCTTTAGAGCAGACATTCTCCAAGGGGGCATTGAAACATAGACCCTGTTCACAAGGTGATATGAGGTCAGCATCATCCATTTAAAAATAGTCTTCTATAAAAGAAGTCCTCAGTCTGTGTGCACAGTCTGCTCACTGAGATAAACAGCTCTGCTACCAACTTGGTTGCCAGAGAAGACACTCCCAAGACACTCTAGGTAGCCTGCGCTCTGCTTAGCCTGTGAGGGGTGGAAATAAGAATCCCCAGAGGGCAGATCTTTCCAGCACCCAGGTGCCAGGTCGGTTGTTTTAAATACATTGCTATACTTAGACATTCTTGCTTTTCCATAGAATGACCTTTCCGGCATCTAGATGCTAGGTTGGTTGTTTTAAATACATTGTTCTACTTAGACATTCTTGCTTTTTCCATAGAGTGACCTTTTACATTGCTGTTATTAGGAGAAAAAGCATTAAGTGATATTATAATTACCCTTATCAAGTGGATTTAGAAAACACTGTTCTCATTGCTGCAACTGCTTAAAATAGATCTTACAAGTCACCGTCCTCTAGAATAGATGCTCGTGCTGCCCAGGGCATTATCTTAGCCTTCCTAGGTACAACTGGCCTCCCTCTGTAGTCTCAAGGAACATTATTAGCCTAATTGCTTTCCTGCCTCTTCCAAATTGGAGTCTCTTCTTCACTTACAGAGTCAGTGTTTTGGGGCTTTTGACCTTAAGTTCCATAAACAAGAACCACTTGGCAGTGTGAGGGCGACACAACGGGAAAAGATGCTGCCTGTGTATTTATGCTCATGCCGGTCCCCCATAGAGGCCCAAAATAATTCATTTTGCATATAAAAGAGCAAAAAGAAATCACAAAAAGGCCGGGCGTGGTGGCGCACGCCTTTAATCCCAGCACTTGGGAGGCAGAGGCAGGCAGATTTCTGAGTTCAAAGCTAGCCTGGTCTACAAAGTGAGTTCCAGGACAGCCAGGGCTATACAGAGAAACCCTGTCTCAAAAAACCAAAAAAAAAAAAAAAAAAAAAAAAAAAAAAAAAAAAAAAAAAAAAGCATCCTGAAATTCAAGACCCCACTTGGGGGCGGGGTGGAGGGAGTGAAAGGCAGCCTTGAGTAATTATGCAATAAAAAAAAAAAAAAAAACAAAAAAAAACCCACCAAACCCATCCCCCCACCCCCACCCCACCCTGCTTATGAGCTTAGCATACCAGCCAGCCTTCAGTGAGCTTGTATTGTACTGAACAGGGTAGGTGGGAGCTGAGCGAGGGAAGCAGTTGTCAGTGTGACTTCAATCTGTGTGCCATCTTTAAACAGGATGAAAGGCCTGTGACCATCCAGGACACCTGGAGACTGATTCACAGAGGACTGGGACACACCACAAGAATCTCCCAGAGCGTCATTACCGTGGAAGACTTTGAGACCATTGATGCGGGCTATTACATATGCACAGCTCAGAATCTCCGAGGACAGACCACAGTAGCTACCACTGTTGAGTTTTCCTGATTTGGAAAGTGAAGAGTAGTGGACCGATGGGATGCCCATCTGCGCACACACAGCTTCCAGGTGCTTTAGAGGAGGCCAAGGGCCAACCCCTGCCAGTGGGTCAGACAGACATCCCAATTAAAAGGAAGTCACCAGTCTATTAATAGAAGTATAAACTTTTCTAACTAAAGTATGTATTTTGAGTCAAGCCATGTTTCTACTTTTTATACCGAGAAAACATGTCAACAGCTTTGTATCAATCATTTCTATTAAATGAGCAATATTTTATAAAAAATAAATAAGTGAGCTAAGTACTTGTTGTGTCATTTAGCGTGTACACCCAGAAGGACTTGACAGCGATCTTTGTGTCGGTGCTGAGTATTCTGTTTGATGTTTGAACCAAGTTCAACGGCTTACTCACAAGCAACGACTCAAGATTCAAATGCTTAGACATGTCACTTTATCAAAGCTAACATAAGTTCATTTATAAAGGTATCAAAATCACATCTTTTTACATTGAAATTGCCACACTCAGAGTACTGATTTTAAACCCCTCTATTCAAAATAACTGCATGTACACTATTAACAGTTTAGCCTTTAACATAACATAGATGAATGGACTGAAGAAGATTCAGCCTTGGCNAAAAACAAAACAAAAAACCCTTAAATGCTCTCTAGGCGTTTTAATTGCTGTAAGATTTGACTTCCCAGACATCTACGTGGTATGAGGGAATGGCAGGTCATCACATCAACTTTACCGTAACTAGGGCATAAATGACAAACCTGACTTTGGCTAACATTATTGAGAACAACTTGGGACCAGGAGCAGAGCTATCCCAGGAAGCGGCAGTGAAGCTGCAGTCATTCCTATTTATCAGGAGCAAACATGGTAGGTTACATACATCATAGACTATTGGAGATAAGAGACCTCAAACACAACCCCTAATAAAAAGCATGCATCATGACTATCAGTTAGCTCTGTAGTGTAGAAGTCTAGGATGACTCAAATATCCACCTCTAGTGTCCTGAATCTGTCCTCCTTATAGGGGTTATTTGAGCAGCACTGTCCATGAATTAGTAAATACTGACATCGCAATGCTGGCATGCACAGGGAAGTTTGTGGGTTGGGTGGTGAGGAGTCCACAGCTATCCTTTTAACTTTCACAGAGTCTTGGAGTCTGGGGAGATGGTAAGCGAACATCTGACTTTTGAATGCAGCGTGAAGGAGCTGCAGAAGGCATACTTCTCACTCTTTGGTCACTCTGTTACATTCCAATGGCCAGAAGAATGCTCAGAGGGGCCTAAGTCAGCATTACCGCTCTTGATCTACTCACACAGAACTGTTGGCTTAACTCTCTGCTTGTGTGGATTAGTACATGCTAAATGCCTTTACTGATTTTCCCCGGGGGGTCTCGGAAATTCTGTAGTGCCAGAACCAGAGCTTAGCTTATTTGGGAAACAGGTTCAGCACCTCAAAGATAAACTGGCTTTGCCTCTGTGGCTCTTCATGGTGGACCAAGGAAAGGCGGAGGTTAGGATTACAGGAAGGAAGACGGAGCTCTGTGAAGCTAGCTTGGATTCAAGGGGAAAAAAATAAGTCAGAAACATCCATTGGTACTGCCCCCTTACTCTTTATACAGATTTGTGTTTAGAAAAATTAGGGTACTACATTTGCTCATAGCCTGAGAAAATGAATCCGAGTATAGCAATTAGAATTGTAAAAATCTACAGGAAAAAAAAAATCAAACTGGTATCAACGGATAATGCCGAACACGGAAAAACTAACAACAGAGAAATAAATGTACAGCCATCAACAAACCAAAGGCTTTTCCTGTCTTGCCCGAGCCATGCCGCGTCACGGTGCTGAGACGAGTTGGGGGGAACTTCAAGCACTATTGCTGTCTCTTCTATGGCTTTTGTTGACGCACGTGTGCCGATGATGACTTGGTTAATGCAGGCCCAGCTATATACAGCTGTTGGCTTTTAATACACAGCGGGGGGCGGGGCTACGACAGTCATGTGACACACCGGTACACCCATTTCACTCACACACACACACACACACACACACACCCCTTGCCCACAGTCAGACCGAAATAAAAATCACAAGAAGGTGTCTCTGGTGAAGAACATTATAAAGGTTATAAATCTTTATCTTAACAGGGCCCTGAGAGTTTTCCCCTATGCTTAGGTGAAGAAGGAAGGCAAAGAACAAGGTTCTCTCGTTCCGTAAGTGCTTTGTGCAACTATGTCCACTTCAGTTCCGAAATCTGTTTTTGGAGGAGGCTTTTAGACCAAGTTAAAAGTCTCCCTCTGGAGCTCTCTTTTCATACATAGCTGATACAGTTGGCGGCTGCTCTCCCGTTATCCTGGGGACATTCCAGAGAGCCAAAGCAGCTCAAGTTCCCATGAGAGGGTCAGTCCCCAGAAGCGCGCCTCAGCGCCTTCAGAGTCTCCTGTGTTCAGAAGCTGTCATCTGGGTGAGATGCTGGGGCTGGAGAAGGAACCAGAATTCCTGGGGGACTGGAAAGGGATGGCTGAGGAGGTGGGGGACCTCTTGGGGCTGCACAGGTCTCCATTGTGCAGTTTCCATAAAAGCTCCTCATTCTCCATGGATAGCCTCTTGTTGACCTTCGACTCCTTCTCAAGGGACTCCTGCAGCGCGGCCTGCTCTGTGGAAAGTTGCCTGGAAAACAAAACCCAGAGATCATGTGAATCCAAGTCAAAAAGAACTACTACTGTTTACAGGTTCAAGAAACTTCTGGGGGAATGCACAGGTTCTTGTCCAGGGTCATCGGGTTTTGTTTTTTTCCTTCTGATTTTTCTCTCATATAGTTCATCCTCACCTCAATTTCCCTCCTTCCTCTCCTCCCACACATCTCTCCACTCCTCCCTTTCCCTTCAGAAAAGGACAGGCCTCCCAGAGCAATCAACCAAACATAGGGTTCCTGGTTGGGTTTTTTGTTTTGTTTTGTTTTGTTTGTTTGTTCGTTTGTTTGTTTGAGACAGGGTTTCTCTGTGTAGCTCTGGCTGCCCTGGAACCCACTCTGATGACCAGGTTGGCCTTGAACTTAGAGACCTGTCTGAAGCAGTCCAGAGTGCTGGGATAAAAGGCATGTGCCACCACTGGCATGTAAGTCATAGATTTTTAAGCTGAGAAACCCAACTATTAAAAACAAGGAAGCATATAGCTGGGTGTTAGAGGACTTGCCTAATGTGTGTGAGGCCCCCGGCTCAAGGCCTGTGGACCACAAAAAGGAAAGCAAAACTCCCAAATACCAGAACTTCAAGCCTGACCCAAATAAATAATCCTATGAGTAATTGCTGGCAGCTCTAGTCTTTGGGAGATTTCCCAGTAGGCAATGGGGCACTTGCACAAGGCTTGTTTTATTTCTGTCTTAACTCAAGGGCTGCTTTCTGTTCACGTGCGTGGTTACCCCTTGTCTGACAGCGCTGTTACAGGTTAGTGTGCTGCAGGTAGGTGAGAGGTTCTAGGGCACCTCAGTAAAAGCATGAACTATCCACCTGCTTCCCTCACATGCCTGGGAGGTGCCCCTCGGAGCGAAGCCAGAAGAAAGGACTGTAGATGTTCGAGGATGAGGGTAGGGGAAATAGACTCTTGTAGGTTTACCTTGAAATGGCCATGTGTTTGTCCATGCGAGCTTTTAACTCCTCATTTTCCTGCTGGAATCGCTTCAGCTTGTCAACCAACGCTGTGTTGTTGTCCACCTTGGAATAAAACCAGGTTTGTAGTTATAAAAAAAAAATGAGTTATAAATAAACTCTCCTGCTTCTTAAACATATTCCCAATACATGATACCATCAACAAGTTGAGAGGAACCATAGCGGCACACTGATGTCTTCATACACCGACCATGGTGAGGACATCTAGGACATGTGTTCATCAAACAGATAAATAAGAGAGCTAGGCAGTAATGTTTTTCTTCCAGGTGACACTTTCAGAGATGTCCCTGCTGGGAGCTGGTGTCTTGCCTAGGTGACCATGGGTGCTGGGTCTCTTCTCAAGGTAGTAAAGCAAACACTACAGTTTAACTGTCTCAGTTCACTACATCCCTGTATCTATGCACTCTTGTATACATACGCACAAAAGGAAGGGGGACAGAAGGAGGAGGAAGGCAGGGAGAGTTAGGGACGGAGGGAAGGTGAGAGGGAGGAAGGAAAGAAAAAAAAAGAGACAGGGGAAGGAAGGAGAAGAGGAAGGGAGGGAGCCTATAGGTCTTGGCCATACTGAACTTATTCCAGGTTGATTTTGGCATTTAACTCCATGTGGCCCTATGGAGATACAATGTAGCAAGATTAGGTAAAGAAGTGACTGCAGAAAGCAGACTTCC
Source organism: Mus minutoides (assembly GCA_902729485.2). Classification (NCBI taxonomy): domain Eukaryota; kingdom Metazoa; phylum Chordata; class Mammalia; order Rodentia; family Muridae; genus Mus; species Mus minutoides. The sequence continues at coordinate 554,434 of LR749942.1, read as the reverse complement.
CTGCTCAACTCAGGCCAAGGGACACTTGTGACCCGCTGCACCCTAAGGAATAGTTTATTACTTCTTTAAGAGGCAACATCAGAGCTCAGAATGAACTTAACGGGAGGTCAAAAATGAACCCCCAAGTCCCTGTCATGGCAGGTGGCTATAACGCATCTGATTGGATTACAGCACCCAGGTGGAATTCTTCTTTTTAAGACAACCCTGAGTCCAGAAAATCCTCACGACAAGCCAGTCAGATGAAAAACCTTTCTAAAAAAAATCTACAGAATGAAAAAAAAGGGGGTGGGGTGGGGCAGGGGCGGGGAGAAACACCTTGAAATGCTTTTCAAGGTAAGACACAACCTGGGAAAACTTGGAATTAAACAATACAAAACAAAAAAAACCATGGCAATTGGCCTCAAACCATTATTCTACCAAAGCTTTGCTTTACAGACTCGATCTGTGATGTCACAGAGCTTACCTCTGGCAGAGCTAGCTCTCAGAGCAAACCTGTCTTCCTTGGACAGTTTCCTCATGCTAGGTGTGACAGTTAATTTGCCAGCTTGACACCACCTTAGAACTACCTGAGAAGAAAGCCTACGAACGACTGTCTATAGATCAGGCAGGCCATGGGCATGCCTCCGGGGGATCCCCTTGATTGTCTAAATGTGAACGGCAGCACCGGGTAGTGACTCAGCCGCAAGGACGCAGAAGAAAGTAGTTTTGACTCTGTGCTTCGCCTGCTCCGCCCTTATTCTCACCGGGGAGGCTATGTGCCCTGTTGCCGCTGCAGCCGATTCTGGCTCTGATATTAGAATAGGCTTCTTCAGGGCTTCCAGTGTGGACTGGTGATCAAAAGGCTCTTCAGAAGCCACACTGGCCTTCGGCACCAGATCGGAACTGCAGAGGCACCCAACCTTGTGGACAGCCACGGCTGGACTAGTCTAAGCTCATCGTGGAAGCCAATCCAGCAAGTCTTCCTTTAATCTGTCAGTGTATCAGCTCTGTTCCTTTAGAGAACCCTAATACACTAAGTGTTCTAATCTTCTCTCAAGACCCGGTGCTGCCAAGTACACACCTCAGCAGTGGTGACAAGTGTACCCATCGTCATAGCAAAACTATCTTCCTGTAGAAACAAAAGGGTGGTACCGACTGGCACTGTTATGACGCCCTTTCAGTTGGGGCACAGAACAGAACTATCATGACTCAATAGAAATTAAAATGTGTTTGTACTTTTACAGGGGGGCCTTGTATCGCTTGAGATTGTCTGATAAGTTCAGGTACGTGAACGGGAGATGGAGCAACACATCGTTAACAGGGTTACCTGAGTCATCACCGCCAACCTGCGGAGCAGGTGTCGAAGGCTGACCTTTGCCAAGAAGTGCTGTGTGTACTGGGTTGGGCCTATTAACACTAGGAGTTTCATACATTCGCTTAAAAAAAAAATCCACTTCCTGTACTTCTGGTACCTCTAAGATGGGTAAGGGTAAAGAGTCGCATCTGTATGTATCTGCTATCATTCTGACACCCACTTGAGAGATGGGATGTATTCTCTCAAACTGGAACTGGGCTGGACTTAAAATGCCAGTCGGGAGAAATTCCTTAGTGGCTTAAGAGACGATATGCTTCTTGGTGGGCAAGAAAGCAAAATCATGAACCAACCCAGCAGAATCATGACCACCAAAAGCCATGTGGATGAACTCAAGGTGAGCGACTCTCTGGTTCCATGCCTAGAAATAGTGGCTGAGTTGTAGGCATGGCCTACACTCATGTCACTCACTGTCATCTGGGGGGTCTTTACTATGCACACAAATCAACCCCAGCGAGCCCTCGCCTTCACACGCTTGTCAACAGACTAGACTAGACTGCAGTGTATGCATCATCATCATCATCATCATCATCATCATCATCTTGGTTCCACATACGAGAGAAAATGATATTTGTCTTTCTGGGTCTGGCTTTCTTCACTTAATAGGATAATCTCCGACTCTAATAACTGCTGCAAATGACATAATTTCATTCTTCATTATGGCAGATCCAAACTCCGCAGTGTATAAATACAGGAACCCTCTCCCCCCACTCCCACATTTCCTGACGAAGTGAAGCAATGCCTGCGTGTTCCCTTAAGCACTGCCTCCCTCAAAAAGCAGTTAATTATCTCTAGGAAACAAAACACCAAACTAAGCCAAAGCCCCCAAACTAGAAAAGCCGAACAGGTAAGAGTAACCTCTACGATCCCTACTGTTCAAGGCTAGCCTAACTTTTTAAAAGAGACTTTTCTTCAAGGTTTAGCGAGTCACCCACAACCGGGTAGAGGAGACAGATCGGGTGGCTGGCAGTTGGGAGCAAAGTACAGCGTGCAACAGCTAGGGCCACTTAAGCTGCTGAGAAAACCTTCCATCTCGGTTCATGTCCTGGCTAGCAGATCCTGAGTTTCAGGGCTGGACCAAGGCTGATAGTACACACCAGGCATACCCCTCACACAGCATGGAGTAGGTTTAAATTCTGATTATGGTTTTCAACCATGCCTGCTGTTTTCCAACTGAGCTGTTCAACACACGATTCTTTTTATCATAGTCACATTCTTAAAAAGATACAGAATGCTAACAGATTGTGTGGTACCAGTGAAGTTAATGGATATATCCAGCTGTCCTTCTGTCTAGAATGGGTGCTGCATTAACATACTGGTTTTAGAGTAATTAATTTTTCTCATTACGCAAGTGAAGATCCACAGACTACTGAAATGCGAACCTGACGTTATAATTTTTCCAAAACTAGATGCTGCTTTGCATGCACTCTATAAAAAAATAAACAAACATTCTAGGAAGCAGCAACGAATCCACTTTTAATAAATATGGAAAAGAAATGCCACTCTGACCCTTTGTATACTTTCCAAATATCATCGAGTACAAGCTAGCTCAACGCCACAGTTCTCAAGCTCTAAGCTCTGCTGTTCTATTTTCCAGGCAACTCCATTCGCACAGCCACGCGTACTGCACATGCGCAGGAGACTATGCGCAGGAGGCACATGCGCGGTAGGCGCTCATTCTGTCCTACAGGAGACATACCAGCTTTTCCATCTTCATTAGCTTCATGTCCTGCTGGTGCAGCTTCTCATTCTTGATCTCCAACACAGCCTTCAGGCTTTCTAGTTCTTGCTCCAGATACATGACCTGAGAGTTTTTCTGGGAAAAAACACACTAAGATAACTGCTCTGATTTTATTGACATATTATACAGTCCAGCCTCTTGATGTACGGATTTCTCTGATTAGTCTTAGAGAAACAAGCAATAAATTACTTACTCCCTTTGATTTTGTTTGTTTGTTTGTTTGTTTGTCTTAAACACAGGGTCATGCTTTGACTGACTTGATATTTATAGTAATCCTCCTGCCTCAGCTTCCCATTGCTGGGATATAGGCATTCCCTGACATGGCCAGCTAAATATAAGTTTCTTTTCCTTTTTTTGGTCTTTTTTGATACAAGGTCTCATGCTATAGTCCAGGCTGACCTGGGACTCATTCAGCTCAATCTGGCCTTGAATTTGTGGCTATCCTCTCTGGTTCCCAAGTGCCAGAATTATAAAGATGAGTCACCATGCCTGGCTTAACTTCTTATATCAGTGTCAAAGAAGTAAGAAAAAATTAAGAACCTTTTAATCGCAAAGACTTTGGTCACAGTATTGAAAACAAACTTATTTTTCCCCAGTTATTTAGTATGGTAGATACTTTCATCAGATCTCTTATTAGGAGCAAGAAACCATTGCTTACAACATAAAAACAGATCAGGATAGAGAGCTTTCTCCAGTTCTAAACTAGTGTCTGGAGGGAGAAAAGGAAACCGTAGTTTTCTCTAAGCAAAGTCAGTATCTGAGGAGAAACACAGGCAAGAGTGTCATATGCAGGGCTCTGGGAAATGACACAGACCGATAATGTCCTGAGCCTCTGGGCTCTCCTCATGGTTACCTTGGCTTTGCCATAGCAACATTACCACAGAACACATGCACTCTCCCAAATGGACACTTGTGATACCACCACTGTGAAGTACCTCCACAACCCACTCCTGGTCTGATGGAAATTCAACTGAACCATCCAACAATTTGACACAAATCAGCTTGCTCGTTCTGTCTGTCTGTGCCTCTGTGAGTATGTGTATGACCTATTGGCCAGATGATGAATGAAAGTTTCTCTGACAGTATTCAATGGTTTAGATGACAGAAAAGTACCTCCTGCATCAAAAACCACCTTCCCTTCTGGAGGAGGAACCCTGAGGGAGACTTGGAATTTGCTTTATCCTTCTCTTCAAATTCTTTACTTCACAAAAGGAGAAAATTCATTCTGTGGGTCAAATAACCAGCTTTGTAAAGGCCAATAGAGGACCCAAAACTGAGATCACACATGTAACTTTCATTCTAGGCTCTCTGAAATAAAATTCCATGTGGTCCCTTTAAATAGGGTTTTGGGGGAACTTAAGATAAATAAATCCCTTCATATTCATTTGAGGACAATCTCATAATTTCCCATCAACCTCTAAAAATTACTTGTATTTTATGCATATGAGTACTTGCCTGTATGTATGTATGTATGTATGTATGTATGTATGTATGTATGTGATCCTTCTGTAAAAAGAAAGGATGTGTAGCCACACCCTGGCACGGGGATGAACCTGACAACATCGGGCTAAGTAGAGAAGAGAGTTATGAAAGGCTGTGTATCGCATGGCTATAAGGAAGGTTCAGAGCAAGCAAACCCATGTGGGAAGTAGATCAGTGGTTAGCTCAGGGCAGGAGGCTCTTGGGGAGTAGAGAGTGGCTGCTGGTGCCTGTGTGTGTGTCTCTCAGGGAGATATGAAAATTCTGAAATTTAGATACTAGTGTCTAACACACAATGTCACAAATACACTATAAGGTTATGGTTATGTAACCACAGCACAATAAGACAACTTTTTGTCATTGTTATTGTAAAAATATTCCCAGTTTTAGATTTTTCTCAGTTTCTCATGGGTATTTGGCTTAGACCCCTAGATTTCAATCTACGAATCATTTTTGGAGATGTAAAAAAAAAAATTATCAAGTGAACAAAAGTGTTTCATGCAATTAAAGCACGGCTGTCGTGAAGAAGATCCCAAGCCGCTGTTCTCTCTCTCGCTGCCGCAGAGTTAACAGACTGGAGATGGCAGCCAAGCAGAAGGGAAACCCAGCAATAGCCGGAATTCACTACTTACTGAATTCGCCTTCTCTCTTGACAGTTGCTTTTGTTCCTCTGATTTCAACCTTTCGTTTAAAGCATCGTTTTCACTCTTCAGATCGTTGATTTGTTTCTAAAACGAAAACAGTAACACATGGAGCATCAGATGTCAGGAAAGGATCAGAGGCCTCGTCCACACCATCTGACGGAGCCAGGAGCGAGCCACTCACCTCCAGTGATTCCTGCTTCTCATTAAGCAGGTCCTCCAGTGACTTCTTCTCCATTTCATGGCTTTTCTTGATTTCTGGAAGGCAGGGGTTTTTTTGTGGTTTTTTTTTTTTTCTTTTAAGGTAATGCCACCCTATGAGATCACTACTCTACAACCTGGCGAATATAAGCTGATGAAGTACGACTTATGATACTTTCCATTCATGAGATGCAATTCTTTTTTTTTTTATTAGAGAAATTCTTCATTTACATTTCAAGTGTTATCCCAAAAGTCCCCGATACCCACCCCCCCGCCCTGCTCCCCTACCCTCCCACTCCCACTATTTGGCCCTGGCATTCCCCTGTACTGGGGCATATAAACATTGCTAGACCAGGGGCCTTTCCTCCCGAATAATGGCCAACTAGGCCATCTTCTAATACATATGCAGCTAGAGACATGAGCTCTGGGGGTTCTGATTAGTTCATAGTGTTGTTCCATCTATAGGGTCGCAGACCCCTACAGCTCTTGGGTACTCTCTAGCTCCTACATTGGGGACCCTGTGTTCTGCCCTATAGATGGTTGTGAGCATCCACTTCTGTATTTGTCAGGGACTGTCAAAGCCTGCCAGGAGACGGCTATATCAGGGTCCCTTCAGCAATATCCTGATGGTGTGTGCAGCAGTGTCTGCATTTGGTGGCTGATTATGTGATGGACCGTCCGAGTGGGGCATTCTCTGGATGGTCCATCCTTTCATTTAGCTCCAAACTTTGTCTCTGCACCTCCTTCCATGCATATTTTAATCCCTATTATAGGGAGGAATGAAGTATCCACGCATTGGTCTTTCTTGATTTTCAGAATAGCTTTATGAGGCAGACCAGAGATTTATGGTACAATGACCGGAAACCCTGATGCCCACGAAGAAAATTTTCAAAAACTCAAAACGAAGGGTAGGGCCTCAAAAGACAGGTTTCTGATTCCTGGATTGGGGCCCCTGTCTTCCTTTCAATTTGCTCTTCCAGAAGAAAACAGAAATCAAAAATTAAGCCCTCTCCCAGTAGGAAGACAATATTTACTAACTGTGTATAAGTCAGCCATCATCTTTGACTCCCCACAGCGTAATCTCATGAGAAGTTTCTCCCAAAGGTCGCACGGCCATTTTAACCGCACAACCCGCTGCTACTACGTGAGCTGCAGCTGACTCGTGGTGAACACCCTACTGCATTACTGGCTTTGTCCTCAAAGAAATGGCTTCTTCTCGTCCCTTCCTTTTGACATCAAGCTTTCCAGTGCTGGTGAAATCACAACAGCATATCCTGTCCTTGTCCGTCAAATCCCACCTGTACTTTACCACAGTCATGAATGCAAGAATGCTTACATGTGGATTCCATGCAGCACTGAGCTAGAAGTTGACACCTTGACTTTCCCGGGACCTAAAGTAGCAACCACCGCCAACCACAACCACCACCAGAAGGTTTTTAGAATCTTTGGAAGATCATTCTGTTTCCTAAAGGCCTGGCATAAATAACCAACCATAATTTGCATCCTTAAGGGAAAAGGGCATCCACTAACAATGAACAATGCACAAGGAAACCAAGAGGTCTGCCAAGTGAATGCAGCAGGGTATTCTGTGCCAGGGATAATCATGAGTCAGTTTCATTTTAGTAAATACAAGTTCCCATTGCCTGTCTCCTGAAGCAGGAGAAGCACCCTTGCCTGAAAGGGAGGTTTCATAGGTCTTCTTCAGTAATTCCACTTTCTCTGAGTGGCTAGCTTCGATTTCAAGCTTAGTGGTTTCATGGGCGGCGTTTAAGTTGTCAAACTGTTAGGAACAAACAAAATGATAATTTACTAGCAAGAAGAAAAGTGCTAAGTCAAATGAAAGAGCATACATTAGGGACCTCCGTCATCCATTGCATCCATCTAACACATGTGTAGAACAACCCACTCTGGCCCTGCCCTCCCACAGCTCAAGCCCATCCTCCCCAGGAACAAAGATGGCCCAAGTACTCAAAGTCCACCCCAAGGTGTAGGTCTACCTCAACCCCACTCCTGTAGCACTGACCACTCTACTCTCAGCCCCTAGTACATGTCTAGCATGTGTGTGTGTGTGTGTGTGTGTGTGTGTGTATATATATATATATATATATATATATATATATATATATATATATATATATATATATGAATGAGACTATGCAGATACAAAACTTAAAAATAAAGGAAATAGGGAAACAGGGAAATTCCAAGTTTATTATAGTAATGGGGGAAAGTAGTTATTAAAAAGGCATCTACAGCCAGGCGTGGTGGTGCATGCCTTTAATCCCAGCACTCAGGAGGCAGAGGCAGGCGGATTTCTGAGTTCGAGGCCAGCCTGGTCTACAAAGTGAGTTCCAGGACAGCCAGGGCTATACAGAGAAACCCTGTCTCGAAAAACCAAAAAAAAAAAAAAAAAAAAAAAAAAGGCATCTAAAAACAAAGTACAGACCAATGGTTTAGAAGCCAAACACCGGATGCTTCCAAGTGGATTGTTTTGGGGATATTTCTATCCCTTCTATTAAAATTTTTTTGGTACTCCTAGGGATTGACCAGAGCTGTGGACATGCTTTGCAACCTCTTGCTGTACTTCTAAGCTATAGCCCTGAACCTTCTTTGCTTTTTATTTTGAGACTGTCTTATAAAGTTGTCTCAGCCTCTGTGATGGTTGTCAGGGATATGAGGGTCAGGGAGTGTGGCACTATTAGGAGGTGTGGCCTTGTTGGAGTAGGTTTAAGACTCTTGTCCTAGCTGCCTGGAAGTCAGTCTTCTCCTCGTAGCCTTCAGATGAAGATGTAAAACTCCCAGCTCCTCCTGCACCATGTCTGCCTGGATGCTGCCACAGTCCTACCTTAGTGAGATAATGGACTGAACCTCTGAACCTGTAAGCCAGCCCCAGTTAAATGCTGTCTTTTAGAAGACTTGCCTTGGTCACGGTATCTGTTTACAGTAGTAAAACCTTAACTAAGACAGCCTAAGTAACTAGAGCTGGTGGGATCAGAGCTTGTTTTTACCTGTCTATCTGTCTGTCTGTCTGCCTGCACTGGGGATTGAATTCAGAAACTAACAAGCCTTTGTGTCACTAACTAAGCCTTTGTGGTCCTGTTGGCAGTTTTTACTTCGTGCTGGCCTTGAGCTCTCTCTGCAGCCAAGGCAGGGCTCAACTATGATCCTTCCACTTCAGTTTTCCAAGAGTTGGAATGCTGGGTGTGTCCTACTGTGACTGGCTACTTCCTGCTTCTTTAATTCAACATTGCTTCATCCTAAGAGAAAGCAACCAATGCCCAAAGCTTTCTCCAGCTAAACTAAAAGGCAAGGGATAACTTATAAAGAGCGTAGACAGCATCTAGAACGGCAGCAGACAGCCACGCCGGAGCAGCCCAGCCACACAGACCTGCTCTTGCAGTTGAGTTTTGTATTTTTCTGCCTCCTCGATGTAAATGCCTTGAAGCTTCTCACACTCTGCGGTGTATAACTCCTTCAGCCGGTTCTCCAGTTCCGTCCGGTCTGTCTGATGCTGCTGGTTTAGTTTCTGGACAAATTCTTGATACGCCGTCTGTAAGTCATTCCTAGCCTTTTCTAGCTTCTCGCAGGCGCTCGAAGCAGCAACTGAAAAGGGCGGAAAGAGGAGGAGAGGGCCTTTTACATCTGCTGAGGGTCTGAGACACACCACATTTACACACGCTGGGATGACTCTGGAGGCATAAACATGGCACTCTTCCACCAGCACTACAGTTCAATTAAGAAGTGTCCATCAAAGGCCTGTGTGCTAGAGGCTCCCAGGGCCAAAGGATGGTGGGTGGACCTTAGGTCACTGGAGCAAACCTCTGAGAGGGACACCATGATGCTATCTTTCCCTTCCCTCACTTTAACATGAGGCAAACTGTTGTCTCCTTAGCCATGTGCTCTCCCTAACACATGTGCACCTTGGCACAAAGGAGGGGGATCAACAGATCCTGGCCTGAGACCTCCAAAATGGTGAGCCACAGTTTATCTTGATAAATCCTTTCTCTCTGTAATTCTCTCTCTCTCTCTCTCTCTCTCTCTCTCTCTCTCTCTCTCTCTCTCACACACACACACACACACACACACACACACACACAGTGTTTTGACTATTGCTGCCATATCTCCCACCTCGGTAAGCATCCTCCTTCCCCTTAGAATGCTGTCCTCAGTGTTCCTCCTCACTGTGGCTTGTGCTGGGACTGCCCTCCCTTTCAGGCTGACTATGACTCCACTGACTGTACACATCATGTACTGACCCACAGATGGTATGTGTTATTTCACCGGTTCACCATGAACAATGCTGCTACAACCATGGGAACCCAACTGCTCCATTAACCTGCTTTCAACGTTCTTTCTTATGTATGTATCTAAAAGAAGAATTGCTGTTTCATATAGCAATTCTGCTTTCAGTTAAAGTGGTTTTACAATGTAATAGGCAAAATTCAATTTCTCCACATCCTCACCAAAATATGATTAAAAAAAAAAAAAGCCACAACACAAGGAGGGGTATATAGGAAGGTTTTGAGGGAGGAAAGGCAAGAGGGAAATGATGAAGTTGTATTAATCTTAATGCACATGAGGTGATACATTATAATTTTAGTTTGAGCAATGGATTTTTAAGTAGAATCACAAATACATTAATAAAATTCTAGTATGAAGGCTGTAATTTTTATTCCCATATGATCCATATCCAACAGTATATAGTGTTCCTTGGCTACTAAAACAATCCACAAAGAAGAGCCAAGTTCTGTGGTGTGTGCTCTGCATACCTCAGTCCTAGTAACGTAGAGTTTGAGTCTGTCCTGGACTATATAGCAAGACTGTATCTCAAAACAAACAAAACCCACCGTGAACGGATAGACAAAAGTCATAAACAAACCAATTCACAAAGCAGGAATGTTGGAGGGAAGACCCAAAATGGCAGATGAAAGCCAAATGACAGGGGCCTTCCCAGAAGACATTTGGGATTAAATACTACAAGGTTTTTCTGTTTCTTTCAAAGAATTTAGTAAAACATAATGAAAGGCCTTCTTAATCACTAACAAACATCCTCTTATACTGCTTATAAGAAAGGAGATTTAAGACATCCACTGGTACTCTAAGTAGCAAATAATATTAGCTTCTGCCAACTGACTTTCCAACCTATAATTAGGAGAACAATGGACATCTTCCCATTAGGTTCCCTGTGTGTCCCAAGTTAGACCTTTATGTGGGGGCAAAGACTATAAAAATGCTTTGTAGCTAATCGATGAGGGGATCCGCTTCTAGTGAGGGAAACGCTAGTTTTAGAATTTTACATGTCAGCAGATTAACAAGCAAGCAAGCATGACCGAGCTCATCCAGAAACCCACGCCAGACACAAACATCTCTGTACAGAAGCATCTTGTACACAGGCACCTGGCACACAGGCTTCAGCAACTACTGTGGGCACAAAGGGCTTCTAAGTGCAGGCTACACCTGCCAGATTTTTACACATCTGCTTATAATCAAACTATTGTCAGTTTGAATATGTTAATTACAGTGCGTCAGTGTTTAAAATCAAGCAGGACACACAGAGATCCTCTCCACTAACCACTGGATGGGGTGTTTGCTTGGTTTATACACACAAAGCCCAGTAGCCCAAACAGTGTGCAGCTTGGCTGGCTACTGTAAGCTCCGTGAAGGGGGGATAGATGGGAAGGGAGGACCGGAAAAGAGAAAGGGAGATCAGATGGGGGATCGGATGGCCTACTGTTGTTACTTCCAACAATCAAAGGCCAGGCCAGGCCAGGCCAGGCTCCAGAAGGTGACATCAGCCTGCAGCTGTGCAAGGGACCTTCTGCTGTTTACAGTGCTGTGCACAACAGCTGGGCTACGCATCTCACCCTCACAAATGGCTTTAGTTTGGATCAACTCGCCTGGGCTCATAAGGAGGCTGTGATTTGGTAGAAGGACCCCCTGACTTCTTTCTGAGAATGTAAACAGTGTATTATGGGCTCTCGGGGTGCTTCCTGTCTGACGGGACACACATGTTTGTGGTGGGGGAATAAGGACTTCACCCCTCAGTTTTAGGCTATAGACTTTCCCTGGCTTCTCAGAGCACGGAGAGGTTGCAGGGCCACCTGGGCTGGCTTCTGTCTATCCTTTGCCTTCTTGCTTCTTTGCCTGAAGTCCATCACTACTGGTTCATCTGACAACCAGCAAAACCAAAAGAAAAACAGGTCATCCAGGATTAAGAATGAGTGACTGTGGAGTTTCCTCACACTTTGAGGTGTAGTTGGTTTACAGGAGTTACTACATGCATAGAAAAACTCACCCCAACCCCCCAAACCAGTTCTTACTAGGTAGCTCTGGCTTTCCTTAAACTCAGAGATTCCCCACCCCCACCCCGGAGCGCTGGGATTAAAGGCGTGCACTGCTACTCTCAGCGTAAGCCTTTGTTTTTAAACACTCCATTAGTAGAGTTTAAAAGGTTGTGCATGATTAAGCACACATAAAATTACATTCGAGCTTGAAAAGCTAGTTCCAGCAATCTAGTTTAATACAGCCAGAGCCTGGCATAGTGGTGCACGCCTTTAATCCCAGCCCGTGGGCAGCAGAGACAGGCAGGTCTTGGTGAGTTTAAGTTACAGTGAGGCCAGTTCCAGGTCAGCCAGAGCTACAGAGACCTTGTTAAAAAGAAAGGAAAAGAAGTATGGCTAGACATGACGGTGGACACACAATATCCTGATATTCAGGGAGCTGTGGCAGGAGGAGAGAAGAGTTCAACATCATCCTGGGCTAAACGGGAGTACAAAGCTACTGTGAGCCGCCCAACAAGAGTCTCTTCCCCAAAACCACGGGCTGCAGAGGTAGCTGAGTGGTGGCTGCAGAGGTAGCTGAGTGGTAGACAACGTATGTAGCAGGCACGAGTACATGGGTTCAATCCTTAGCATCACCAAAAGAAAAAAAAAAGAGCTTTCAGACATAAAGACATAGACTCATTTACAAAACTATGTCTCTAAAGTTCCAAGTCATGTTAAAGATATTAGTGAGAGATGCACCGGCCCCGAGACTATCAGGCCAACCAGAGCAGGAAAATCAGGAAGCCTTGCTCTGTCTAATCACAGCTATTTGAGCAAGAAAAAGCCACTGCACAAGAAGTAAGGGAAGGCTGGTTTTGTTTTCCAAACAAGCGTTTGGATAATGTCTAGAAAAGGCTCCACTGTACAGTCCAATCTGACCTTGGGAAAACACAATCATATTACTCTCAGGCCCTTTGGCAGTTAGAAACGGAGAGGAAGTGCAGCCATTACTTAATTAGTCCCCAGGGCTTTTTTTTTGTAAGGTGGGGGGGATGGTTGTTTCCATCTCATAGAGATAAATTTCCCTTTGCTCGCTGACTAATGAGTGTTCTGTTATGGAAGAAAACATCGCACACCCATGGTCTGAAAAATGTCAATATTCTTGGAACTGATACAGAGCTGCCTTCTTTCTCTGTAAGATGTGACTAGCAGGCTTCGCAGGGGACGACTAGCAATCAGGGTTTGCATGCCCTCATCTCTAAAATAGAGGCCACACGAGTGCTTGCCCTATGGAACTAATGATTACGAGTGGGAAGCACCTTGCCCTGTATACACACACACACACACACACACACACACACACACACACACACAGTAGGGTGCTTCTGGAGTCTCCTCGTTAAATCTACTACTGCTACTGTACTTTATATTCTAGTCAACAGAACTTCCCCAGCTTCCTGGAGATCTGAGTTCTATAAACAGACCTAAAAGGCAGTCAAGAATGACAAGGGACCGTGGGAGAGGCAAGCGAGGTCACATTTGGTGCCTTGTAAGAGACAGTGACAAAAAGGACTCTCCTGATGGGGTTCTGGTGAGCCAGTTGTCTGTGGGAACCTTCGGAGCTCCCTCTACCGTGTCACATATGAGGAAAATGGGGGAGCCGTTGCGTCCATCTAGCTTTACCTGTCTTAGCTCCTCTTCCCAGTCTCTCTCTCTGGCCACGTGGAACCAGTCACCTGCTTGTATTTCTGGCTTTTTCAAGCCTTTCTTCAGTACATTATTGAGAACTTTCTCTCACTTCTCCTGGTCCCCAGCTCAGAACCATACCACACGATAGGACTCTTACCCCATGATTACTCTATAACATTACTCTGTGAGATCCTATCATGATACACTTCCAGGGCAAGTGTGGGTCTAATCTGTTTTTAAAAAAATCAAAGGTGTCCATTAGAAAACTAACCCAGAAAGGTAGGGCCCAGACTGTCTGACCAAAAGGCATTTCCGACTTTCTGGACCTCTAAGTCCTGATTTGCAGAGTGAGAAAACAGCTCTCTGTTCTGCTGGCCTCTCGGTTAGGGATGATAGATAAAGGCAAATATGGAGTAGTTATAGACTGTACAGAAAGTCGGGGCAGGAGGGGCCTTGAGAACGCCAAAGGGCGGGGGCATGATGCAGGAAGGTAGTCGCCTAGCATTACAACCTTCAGAGTTTGTATCTTTAAAGGTAACCTTTCAGAACCAAGTAACTTGGGGGACACATTGTAGACAAGGGTCTCCTCTAAATTTCAAAAATTAGCAGTTAGTGACTTTGATTGTTCTTGTGCATGATGCCCTTGAGTCTATGTGAACAATTTCAAAATCTCCCACCAATTGTAAGCTTTTGGGGAACCGACTTTTTATAAAACCGTCGGCACCATTAAATCCACTTTCCCATAAACAATACCACACTACCTGTAACACTGGCTGCAGACCTTGCAAAAGGCTCTTGGGTTCATACTTTCATGCAGGGCTCTGAGTGACAAGTCTCATTTAACCACCCTAAGTTTCATTTAACCAAATGGAACTGGGAGGGCAGACCTGAATCAATCGTGACCCTGAAGCCCGTGTTCCAGGCGTGGAACTCGGAACTGGATCTCACTGGCTACTTTCGTGATTCGGGATCCAAAGGGCGAAGTTAGTTCAGGTGCCCAGTGTGCACCAAAGAATGCTCTAGCTCACGTCTCCTCTGGAGCCACAGAGACTGAAAGATAAGTAAAGAACAATGCTTCCCCAGTTTCTCTCTCTTTCCTGCGCTGTAATCTGGCCCCATCTGCCTGTCTTCCACTTTCCGGACAGAGGTGGCCAGCTGGGCTTCCAGGGTGCGGCCAGGTTCTCCCAGACAATGTCCTGCCTCTCACTGGAGGGAGGATTTGAAAAGATGTTTTTGGCTGTTTCCATCTTATGCCCTAGCACACGACAGGCTGCCGAACAGCTGCTCACCTTGTCCTAACAGCACACACTCCACACATATGTGAGGAAAAAAAATCTAGCAATGAAGGTGGGTCAGAGACAGAAATGTTGCTCAACAACTGTCGATGTGTTCTGAGACTCAGGCCTGAGAAATAGGAGTCCCCGTGTAAAGTACCAGGTTTCTTCAATCAAAACAATACAGTGACCCCCAGTCAGGCATTAACTATTCTGTCATGCCGCCTTCCAGATTAGCTGCTTTTAGGGCAGTAGAATCAAAAAGTACTGGAACAAGCCCTCAGACATGCATAGACTTTCCACATATAGGAATGGACACTTGGAGCTATTTATCGTTAGTTTGCTGATAGCCGCACACACACATTTCACACATGAGGAACACTATAGATAGTACGGTGTCTGGGTGTAGTCCCAGGTACTCTGGTGTCTGAATCACCTGGATGATATTAAAAGTGAAGATTTCTGGACTCCATCCCAAACTTGAATGAGTTGGAATTGGTGGGTGTAAGAACAGGAAATCTGTTTCATCTCACAATGATGTTTGTGAATCTGTGTTCTAGACAAGTGACCTGGGGTTAGGAACATTTGGAAATTTAGAGTCAGGAAGAGACCAGGACAAGAAAGAAATCTCATGGACTCTCAAAGCCAGGTGCTATTGGCAGTATTTTTGCTTATCTGTGGGCAAAAGAACATGGACTTTTGGATATCAGTGGAGACGGCCAAAGTCCAAATTTAGGAAAGAGACAGATAACAAGAGAATGGCCCAAGTCTGAGGTAGCTATCAACTAGTCCTTCAAACACCTCATCAAGATAAAGAGCGCTAGGTGGGGTTTCCTCATGCTATCTCATTAGGTTCTATAGGAAGGAAGGAAGGAAGGAAGGAAGGAAGGAAGGAAGGAAGGAAGGAAGGAAGGAAGGAAGGGCAGACAGTCTGTCTTGAAATGAGCCATATAGGGTGTCTAAATCTCTTTAGACACAGGCTTGTTACACCAGAGCTGGGTGGTACACACATTCACACATTTCACAAGGTGTGAGCCAGTCTACGTAGGGTTCACTGGGTGAGTGCTGTTCAAGCGGCTCATATTCTGCTTTTGACAGCTTGTTTATTTTTTTAAGTAGGTAAGAAGAGATTCTGATTTAGCAATAGTATAAGTCTTCTTCTTCCCTGCCTCAACTGGAGAAGGGTCCCACAAGCGGTTAGTGGTCCGTAGATGCTTACAGTGGTGTCAAGTGTTCCATGATGCACTTTCTGTCAGGACTGACAAATGTGGTAGCGTGGCCGCTTTGGGTTCTTGTCCAAACCCTTTGGCTCCTGAGCAGGTTAGGTTAGCAGCAGGAAAGCACCAGGTCTTGAGCCTCAATTTCTTCCCTTTTATACAATATAAACCACATAGACCTGAGTATTGCTCTGTTTAGGAATGAATGAACAGAACCCAGAGATGTCCCCACAATCTGTATGTATTTTATATATTGAGGGGGAAAGTACTGGAACTTTTACATACTATCCTAAAGATTTTAACAATGTTTAGTGTATTAAGGGATAAAGATCTCGTTTGGTTCAATGAAATAAACAACTGGGGCTACTTAATAAAAAGATGTGTGTTAGCTCTAACTTCTTGAGAATACACACACACACAAACACACACACCAACAACAACAACTTATCTGAGTTTTACCCAACTTTCAAACAAGTTAAGGTTACTTTTTCTATTCATCTGGTGATTGCCGGGTTCACATTTATTCCCTTGAGGCTAGAGGTTCAGCTCAGTGGTAGAGGATTTTCCTACCACGTACAATATGTACAACACCTTGGGTTTGATCCCCAACACCACAACAAACACATCTTTCTATTTATATAGAAGAAAGGACAACAGAAATCTCAGAGATTGCAGTGAGAGGCCCCCAACAACACTGTACTGGCTAGTTTTTGTGTCAACTTGACACAGCTGGGTTATCACAGAGAAAGGAGCTTCAGTTGGGGAAATGCCTCCATAAGATCTAGCTGTGAGGCATTTTCTCAATTAGTGATCAAGGGGGAAAGGCCCCTTGTGGGTGAGACCATCTCTGGGCTGGTAGTCTTGGGTCCTATAAGAGAGCAGGCTGAGCAAGCCAGGGGAAGCAAGCCAGGGGAAGCAAGCCAGTAAAGAACATCCCTCCATGGCTTCTGCATCAGCTCCTGCTTCCTGACCTTCTCGAGTTCCAGTCCTAACTTCCTTGGTGATGAACAGCTGTATGGAAGTGTAAGCCGAATAGACCCTTTCCTCCCCAACTTGCTTCTTGGTCATGATGTTTGTGCAGGAATAGAGATCCTGATAAGACAAATTGGTACCAGCAGAGTGGGGTATTCCTGTGACAACCTGACTATGTTTTTGGGAGGACTGTGGAAGGACTTTGGAACTTTGGGCCAGAAGATCCATTCTGTGTTAAGAGCTCTGTGGGATGTTGTGTAGGAGCTTGGAAGATAATGTTGAGAACAGTGCAGAAGATGGAGGCCTGGCTTGTGAAATTTCAGAGGGAAAATTAAAGACTCTTTTCAGGGCTATTGTTACTTTGTGAAGATTCTGTGGTTCTGGTTAGCTGGGGCTGAAGAATCAGCTGTGATTAACAAGATACCAGAACTACTAAAGCAAAAACTTGGCATTACTGGGACCATTGATGCTGGTTAGCTGGAGCTAAGAAATTAGTGGTGATTAAGAAGAGACCAGCATCACTGAAGTGACATCTTCTGGGAAATGTTTTCTGAAAGCACAAGGAGGCTGTGTTACAGAGATAGCCATGGTTGTACCTTGTGCTGTGACTGGACTTGGTAATATGTAAGAGTTACCTATGTGGTACTGGTTTTAGAGGCATGAAGGAGTCATGCAGAGCAGCTGAGGCCACAGAAGCACTGTGAGAGGCCATGGAAGGCCATTGGTAAAGGTGCAGCCTCGGTTGCAATTGATGGCCCAGGACTGAAGGGGTCATGTAAAGGTGTTGAGGCTGGGCACCATGAAGAGAGCCTATGAGAGGCTAGTGTCGAAGCCTAGTTACAGAAGCATTTTGGGGATGCCAGTACCATGAGATGACCACCAAGAACAGCAGCAGCAATGGAGTACAGGCATCTGGAACCTAGAGGACAACGTGTGTGCTACAAAGGGCATGGCTGGAGAAGTGACCCAAGCCCTTGGAGGATCCCAGAAGATCGTGAGTTGGATCCCAGACATTGGAAGGTTGGAGATTGTTTTTTGCTTTTGATTGTGACTGTACCCTGATATTTTTCCCTCTTGAAGGAAGTTTTTAAATGAAGCCCACAGTTAAGAGACTTTGAATTTTAAAGTACTTAGAATTTTAAAAAATACTGGATATTTTAAAAGGATTGAACTTTTAGTATGTAAAGACTGTGGGACTTTTAAGTTATTTAGATCTTGGGGATGAATAAGAACTAAGGGTTGAGGCTTACTAGTGATGTATTTGTGTGTCAAGTTGACAAGGGGTCAATTGTACTGGCTAGTTTTTGTGTCAACTTGACACAGCTGGGTTATCACAGAGAAAGGAGCTTCAGTTGGGGAAATGCCTCCATAAGATCTAGCTGTGAGGCATTTTCTCAATTAGTGATCAAGGGGGAAAGGCCCCTTGTGGGTGAGACCATCTCTGGGCTGGTAGTCTTGGGTCCTATAAGAGAGCAGGCTGAGCAAGCCAGGGGAAGCAAGCCAGGGGAAGCAAGCCAGTAAAGAACATCCCTCCATGGCTTCTGCATCAGCTCCTGCTTCCTGACCTGCTCGAGTTCCAGTCCTAACTTCCTTGGTGATGAACAGCTGTATGGAAGTGTAAGCCGAATAGACCCTTTCCTCCCCAACTTGCTTCTTGGTCATGATGTTTGTGCAGGAATAGAGATCCTGATAAGACAAACACTCTTTATTCAACCTGACTGCAGAAAGAACCACAACGGCTTTCTCAGTGTCAAAAGCTTGCTTTGGATGTTGACCATGAAATGTAACAGTAAACTACGTGCAAAGACCGACATTCAAGCTACTCTGGTGAACCGCTGTCATGGTAAAACCTAGCACCCACAACAGAGTTACACAGCACCATTATTGTAATGTATTCTGAAAGACAGAATTATTACCTTTTAAGGCAGTTCCTAGGAAAGGTTTGTGCAGAGAACTCTTCAAATGTTTGCACACTACAGGGAGAAGCCCAGCCCACCTTCCCTGTCTCCATCTTAGGTTGCAAAATCTATTCTTTTCCTGCTCTCTATGCACTCATGCGCCCCAGGCCGACACACCTGACAGAGGGTAATTGAGCGGCTTTGCCTTTGAAGACCTCCTAGCTCTAAATGGCAGTAAGAGGTACATAAGCAAATAGCTCCAAGTGCAAAGTCTTAATATGTACCCAGTAACCAGAAAGGTAGAAAAAGCAAAATTAACTCGTTTGAAAGATTTGGGTGAAACTCAACTGAAGACAAGATGTTTTCAAAAGAACATAAAACAATCAATCAATCAATAAATCTGGGAGTCCAGAGTAGAGGAATAGCGCAAAGGAGAGAGCTGTGCAGATATGGAAGCGCAGGACCATGCAGGAGAAAGCATCATCACACTAGATCAGCAGGCTCACATAGAAGGCAGGGCCTATAAGGAGGCCCACCTCTGCAGCTCAGGAGGGAAGGGCTTAATAACTACACCTCTGGAGATGCTCCACAACAATTAAAAACGTCTTCAGTGAAGGCTGCAAGGTACCCTGGAAAAGCACTGGACTTGCTAAAAGAATCCAAAGACTGATGAGAAAACACCCCAGAAGCATGGCCCTCTGCCAAAGATGCCAGAGGTGAATGAGACTACAGACTACACTTTCATTTTTACGAAACTCAAAGAGAGACAACACTGGTACTCGGTCATGAAATCCAGATCAGTATTTGCTTCTAAGGGAGGGGAGGCTTAAGGGAGTTTTCTGGAATTACAGAAATGTTCAATGCTCCCTATTCAGACTCTACACGAATTCAGCAAAATACACAGGCACATCATCAAAGGGAAAACTCTGTGTACTCAAAAATGTTAAGTAACTCCTAACTGGGAGTGCATGAATAAAAGCCTATATCTCCATCAGGGCAGTGAGGGTGCATACCTTTAATTCTAGCATTCAAGAGGCAGAGGTAGAAGGATCTCGCAGTTTGAGGCCAACCTGGTGTACAGACTGAGTTCCAGGACAGCCAGAGCTACACAGAGAAACTCTGTCTCAAAAGACCTGACCTGACCTCACCTGACCTGACCTGACCAGACCAGACCACACACCACACACCACACCACACCACACCACACCACATCCTCCATTCCACTAAGCTACATTAAATGCCAATAGCAGCAAAGGTCGGGTCTCCCTGTCCTGAGAAATCTCTAATAGTATCCCATCTACTGACTATTCCTTCCCATGGTATAGTTTATGCTTTCATAAGAAGGTATTTCACCAATCATTACACAGCTGCAAAACTGAATCTGTGAGTGTGTATCCCCGTGTGTGTGTGTGTGTGTGTGTGTGTGTGTGTGTGTGTGTGTGTTTGACATAGGCCTTCACTAAGCAATCAGACTGGCCTTTCACTCACTATGCTGGCCTGGGACTGGTAGCAATCCTCTTGTCTTGACCTCTGGAGTTACTGGGATTGCAGACACACATCCCATGACATTAGCTTAATACCAAATACATTCGTGTATGTATGGCTAATAGTAGTTAATCCCTGGTATGGGTGCTTTGTAATATTTTACCTCATGTGACCTTTATGATCATCCTTGAGGCACACATGCACACTGTCAGAGAGAATAAAACCGGGACAGAAGAGATGTGACATGATGGGCTCTGAGCCACCCAGCTCACAACCCAAGGATTCGAACCTGGAGACTGTGACACCACTGTGTGACACATTTTATTCCCTCAAATAGGAAATCTATCTTGGCTTTGACATATAAACTTTTATCTTTTTTTCCACTCTGGCCCAATACACAAATCCAGCTGAAAGCTTCAAGAACTTTCTTTGGAGCCAGCTTCATTACACTTGTTTGAAGGTTTTCTTCTTCTATTCGCTGGCCAAACGAACCTTTCCCCAAATGCCTCTGCTGGTCCTTGAGCAAGCCTATCTGACTTAGTAGTTAACTGAAATCATTTCACAAGTCCAGCCTAGGGTGGCAAAACAATGTGGACAGGCCACCTGTAACATCCTGACACTTTGACAGCGGCAGGAAAAACATGCCAGGCCACGTTCTTATCATGGACAGAGAGGTGAGAGGACAAACGCTGGCTGTTTCCTGACAGGCTGCAGGATAACATTAAGTTCGGTGGACCTCAGCTCCAATTTAAACTGCTTAATGCTGAAGAGGATCACCATTCAATCAGAGTCAATGGGCTCAGTGTCCCCTTCTGTCTTGGTCCTGCCTTCTCTCGGAGAGTAGAAACCTGAATCGTCAGGCAGGCTCATCTCCACTTCCACTGTGTTCTGATGAACACTGAAACTCACACAAAAACACCTCTTCCCTTGTCTCCTTATTCTGTATCCATTACAGTACTTAAGGCACAAACAACTCAAGCTGGTCATTGGGTAACCAAAAGGGAGGCAGCCAGACTGAATTAGAAGTGGAAGGTCTTCATGGTGTCTGGGATCAGGGTCACCCAAGCTGTGGCTTCTGTCCCAGTTCGAAAGAGCTCACTGGGCTTCTGTATTTTCATGTCTAAAAAATATTGTTCCACAAGGGTCCGTCCTTTCTGTTACTTGATGCCAGCCAGCACTGGTGGCTTCTCTACTGTTGTGAATCTCAAGGGTTAGCAAGGAACTGGCCTTGACTTCAACTGGCTGGCCAAGGAGTAGGGAAGGGCACAATCTTGCCTCCACATGCACTGACCCATGACCTTTGTCTTGACTGGGCCAGTGCAGTTGCTGACAAATATTCTCGTCCAGCAAGTTAGAATGGCGGTATTCAAACTATGGTCTGGTTCTCAGAGAAAAACAGGATTCTTTGAGAATTAAACGAACAAAATTTGTTCTATCTTTAGCTGTTCCCTTTGAATAACTTATGCTACACATGCTTCTAACACAGCCTATCAGCAAGCAAAGCCAAGGACAAGGCAGGTGACATTTGCTGAACAACTCCAGATCTAGTTGAAGCTAAATCAGGAAGCCAATTCTTAGGGTGAGTGGTCCCCACAGACAGGGCAAGGGGAGGGGGGTGCAGAGCAGACTGATCTCTCCTACAGGTCATCCAGGTAGAAAGGGCAACTGTCTTTGTCCTTCAAATCTAGGGCTCCTCAGAGGCACCAAGAACTCAAAAGATCAAACAGCAGGACTTCCTAGAGAATGCTACAGAGCACACTGCTCCTGGGGTTGGCAGACATTCCTCCTCAGCTCCTCCTGACTGAGGAGCACAGAGCATGGGTGGCCCTAACAAGCAGTATTCCTTTAATTGTAGATTCACTGTACACTCACACGTATGCTGTACCACAGCAGGGATGTGTAACGTAATCACTTCTATCAGAGAATAGCTTTTTCTTAACACTCTTTAATATAAAAAGTGGTTCCAGAAAGAAAAAGAAACAGAGAGAGAGACAGAGACAGAGGGACAGACAGACAGACAGACAGACAACATAATTATTCAATGGGAATGCACACAATTACAAAAACCATTCTGTCCCTGTCTACTCCATATGAAGCAATGCTTTATGCCTTGGTCATCAGAAAGTGACTGTTAGCTCACTCAGAGCAGTGCCAGGAATTCTGTGAGCTTGAGGTCATGCTGCCAAGATTCAAATGCAATGTCGATAGTAAGTGTCTGCAGAGATATGAGAGAGGGAAAAAGACCAGCCTTCCACTGTGCAACTCCAGCCACAGAGCAGGAGGTTAGAGCACATTTGTCGGTTTCAGTAAACTTTACCCAGGGCAGGGGCAGGAAAGCGGGCTCTTACCTAGCTCTCCCCGGAGGCTGATGAGCTCTTGAGAGAGGGTTTTGTGCTGCTTCAGCGCTTCCTCCCGCTGCAGAAAACACACAACAAGTTACTAACGTTGTTTTGTTTTGTTTTGTTTTAAAGAGGGTCCCCTTTCAGTAAAGTACACACTTACCGCTGCTGGGGAAATGAGACCCAGAGTTGAGAGGCCGAGATACGAATCACTGAATCACTAAGCTAACAGTTTGTGTTGTTAAAAACAAAGCAAAACACATATGTCCCTTTGCTGTGAAGGAATTTCATGTTTCAAAATTAAAAAAAAAAAAAATCTGTATTTTCCCAGGTCCTATTGAAACTTTCCTTTGAGGAACAAAAGTGGCTATTTAAAAATATTTGCTTTGAGCCATGCACTGACTGGAGATCCACAGACCCTTTAAGCTAATGCATACTGTACTTAAGATGTACTTTCCCATCCCCTCCAAGGGCAATAAGGGCCTAATCGGTTCAAGATAAATATTTAATGTTCTAAACATAGGCATTTAGATAGACTTTGTCCCATGTCCACAAATAAAAAAGTTTTGTTACAAGGCCAAGCCTATAATCTGAACAAGAAAAAAAAAGTTTGCTTTTAAGCTAGGACAAATAAAAAAAAATTAATCTCTTAAAGATGAAATCAAGTTGATTTCACCCAGCTACACAGCAGTTCCCAAGGACTCTTACATCACGGAGCAACTACAATTCTAAATAGGCTTGAGAGAAGTGAAGTAAGAGAAAGCAGGAGGGTGTTTCAGGGTTTAAAGAATAACAGTCTTGCGGTAAGGAATAATTTTCACGTTACCTTCAGGTCTGTAGCAGGCACACATCCACACATACTTATACAAACACAATCATTAGACACAGTTCCTCAAGACGGAGAGTCCCTGGCGCCGGGGTGAAACTAGGAAGTGAGAGAAATGTCCAGGCTCTCAGGAAGTGTGCCCTTCCTGAGATCACCTTAATGTGGGACTCCAGCCGGCATCTGGGTTGCAGTACAGCAGAGACCACGAGACTGGTCTCTGCAGTCTAGAGTTGCTTCTTATTCAAAGCACTTTCCCCTGGTTCCAGACAGGGTCTGCAGTACGGAGTCCCTGACACCCTTCTAGAAAAGCACTGTAAACAAATACTAATTACCCTTGTTGCTGCACAGGGAGGAGAGAGGCACATTTTGCTGCTAGGGCAGCCCATTTTCCAGCTCCGGTCTCTCCAACTCCCCCACCCCCTCGCACTGTCCAAGAAGCGCACAGGTGGCCACGCCTCCCACCCGTCCGGGTCTGCCTACATTCAGAGCTCCACAGGGAAGAGCGCCATTGGCCCTGGTGGCCTCCCCGCCCGCCTGTCCCGCAGGTTACTGTCTCAGACTCCTCTCTCTCCTCTCTGAAGCTGATACTGCAGCTTCTGTCTCTGGCACAAGCAGCGGATGATTACTTAAAGCCACAGCCCTTCATTTATGAGAAACGAGAGCCAGACATTATCCTGATCGATTGCCACTTACTTAATATCAGCGGGGGCAGAGGAAACAGAAACGGGACCCTCTCTGCGTAGATAATGGAGTTATTTTTAGATGTGTGAGCCTTTTTACTCCGCTCTCTAATTGAGGTCATTAGATTATTGCACTTACTAATAGAAAAAAGGGGGCTTGCTCTTCAGAACCCATATACTAAAGACATGATGAACTAGGTGAAGGGCAGCCAGGAGGCCCTGTTGTGATTTAGAACTTTAAATAACATTACAATAGAGTATAGTTCATTGACAATACATGGGTATTGGGGATTACATATATTTGAAATCACCACTGAGGAATTCCAAATTTCAAAAATAAACAATTGCTTTTGTAATGCAAAAACTAAAGTTTGAGAACAATAAAATAATAACCCATAGATACAATGTTTTTCTCTTTTCTCCCCTTCTCACGGTCTCATACTGCTTTCCTTTGCCCCAGTCTCCCAAGTTCTGGGATTACAGGCACATGCCACTACAGCCTGACTATTCGAGTACTATCACGTCAAGCCTTAATTTTATTCAAATGCTTTGGGTAAATGGCAGATTCTGTCAGTGGAGAGAAAAGTGGGGACAGCTCTATTAGGCATGAGTAGTAAGTCTGAAGCTGTGTCCATGCTTCCGAGTCCCCTTTCCCACAGTGGCCAAGCTGCAAACAAAAGGGGGTAAAAGGACAAGGAAATCTTATCACTTGCACAAGAAAACCGAAAGGAAGATGGCAAAAGCTGACGCTACAGATGCTTATCTCCAAAGGACTCTGGAAAAGCCACACCCCTCTCCATAAATACCCGAGGGGTGGTTAGCTTATTAGTGGACTTCAGGAGGCAACAGATTCCAGTGAGAGTGTTGACATCTGTCCTTACTCACTTCCCTTAACCACCCTCAGCCTTCTCCAGCAAGATCCAGCTCGAGGACGACAAGGTCAGTTGTCACTGTGTCTCTCAATGGCTGGAAGTGGGGATGGAGGAAGGCCTGCCCACTCTTCCTTCACAACGGCTCTTGCCCTTGGTGTCACCTCTGCTCTAGTCCTGGTTCTTTAGAGCCCAGGACTCAAGCACACAAGGGGTTTCTGTATACCCTAGAGGGCTGTTAGTCAATATTTTCTGTGTATAAACTCCCTTCTCAAAAGAGCCTCCTATTGAGTATGTTACAAAGGACACAGGGACTGAAGGTGGAGCTCAGGTAGCACCCATACAACATACATACATGTGTGTAGCAAGCACGAGCGGGTGCTTGCCTGGGTGCTTGTGTGTGCTCCCACGGACTAGGACTAGAATTGTTCAGCTCCGGTTCAGTATCCCGAGATCTTCCATCCAAGTCAAAAGCTATCCTTCCCAGGATCCATGCTATATCCTCTTGGGATGACTGGCTTTCTTAACCTGACTCATTTTATACACTTTCTGGAAAGCCAACATCCCCTCCTCCCAAATGCCCAGAAGGGACATTTATCTTTCGGAATTATGAGTTATTACTCATATAACTAAGCATATTTTATATCCTATACCATAATGATATGTAAGAAAATTAAGAACATAGCTCCTGCCTTCAAGGAGCCTGGTATTCAGGAGGGCAATGTCCAGGATGACCAATTCTTTGGTCATCAATCAGATGACATCATCTGAGTTGAAGCAACGCAGGACTATGGGAAACCCGGGGCTTTAGTATGATCTACTCAAAAATGCAGACCACAGAGCCCAGACTCCGACAGGCATACTATTAGTTTCTGCATGTCTGTCTGGGTTGCCTGCCCTTTAAATGTACTTATTTATTCAAGATGATAAAATACATTCTGGCAGTTAGAGACCGATTTTTTTTCCAGCTGCTTAGATTAGTGTCTCTGTCATAGATGATAAACCATTTATAATCCAGAGAAGAGGTTTATTTGATTATCTTTGTACTATAACATGCAGCCCCAGCCCTGTCCCACAGACACACACAGTGAGACTAGAGAGAAAGGTGGGAATCCACATGAAGATGCTTTCAAACTCATGCATTAAATATATGAGGCGCTCTAAGGAAGGGGGGGAAAAACCGGGATTCTTCAGTAATTTAATTAGGGTCGCTGGGATGCAAGCACTTAGCGGCTGGTTGTCGTCCCGCCAGTGTGCCTGACTTCTGCAGGCTACTAAATGGCATCAGCAGCACAGGAACTATTACAGGAAAGAGCTGCAGCAGACAGTTCATACTTTTATCATTGTGGATGCCTCCTTCCCACACTCTCCCTCACCCTACCCACTCCCCCTTCTCCCCGCACCTTTAAATCTGAGATGTAGACTATTAGTATCATTTAAAAGCCCCCCCCCTTTTTTTGTAGGTACTAGCCTAGGTTAGATTCTATATGCAAAAAACAAAAACAAAAACAAAAAACAAAAAACAAACCTATCTGGTCTTGTTTTACCTTACCAAGAAATATGCCTAGAGACCCTTTGAGGACTCTAGGGTTACTAACAGCAATGCTGGTTAACAGGGTCCAAATGTTTTAACAGTGGGTACAAGAGAACTCTGTAAAGGGTTAAGGTTTTAACTGCTCAACTTACCCTATCCAAGTCTCTTCCTTTCAGCTGTTTCCTAACAGTGCCTTGTACACACTAGGCAACTAGCAAACATTCACTGACCGATTATAAAACAGGGAAGGAGCGGAGAACATCCAACATGGGGATCCTGTGCGCATTTGTAAGATGTTTCTGCAGTTCCACCCTCGCCCTTTGCTCGTCCACTAAGGTATTGTCTAAATTGTCAACTTCAATTCTTGGGAGTGGTTTTACAAGAAAGAACTTGAAGCAGACTCTTCGATCAATGAACTTTCATCTTAAGGAGGCAAAACAGAGGCTGGAGAAATGACTCAGTGGTTAAGAGCACTGGCTTGCTCTTCCAGAGAACCCCAGGTTAAAGTTCAATTCTCAGCAACTAAGGATAATTCACAACTGTCTGCAATTCCAGTACCCTCTCTTCTGGCTTCTGTGGGCACTGCATATAATGGTGCAAAGACATACACATGACAAACACCTAAAATAATAAAATATGCTATTTTTTTTAAAGCAGAAGCAAGCACAGGGTGAGGAGTTATCATATAGAAAACAAAAGGACGTATAAGATCCTGGAGTCCAGAGGGTGGGTAAAAGGTCGAGCTAGAAGCCCCAGGAGTCTCCTTGAGGGGGTTCCTGGGCTGGGTATTCGTTAAGGTCACTGTTACATAGCCATTCTGCTGTGTAAAAACACTTGGACACTGAAAGCTCGACACCCCAGCATGCTGGGTCCTGTTGAGAGACATGGATCATGAGAACACTAACTTCATCAGTGGGTTAGTCTACTCATGAAGTCAGAGCTGAATGGACTGTTAGGTAGAACCTGATTGGAAGTTACTTAAAGTGGGGTTTTAATGGGTATAGTTTGTGCCTGTCTCTTTCTCTCTCTGTCTCTTTCTCTCTCTGTCTCTTTCTCTCTCTGTCTCTTTCGCTCTGTGTCTCACTTTCTCTTTCTGTGTCTCTCTCTTTCTGTGTCTCTCTCTTTCTGTGTCTCTCTCTTTCTGTGTCTCTCTCTTTCTGTGTCTCTCTCTTTCTGTGTCTCTCTCTTTTTCTTTCTTTCTCATTCTCTCTCTCTCTTATCTATGATGGTGTGAGCCACTAGCTCCATAACTTGCTTCCTGCCAGGATGTTCTGCCTCACCCAATAGCAATAGACCCAAAAAATCATGGGTCTTTACAAAAAGGCTCTTGACATTCCTTAAAGGTATATTGACTATCACTCAGTATACCAAACCCAGGGCCATTTTAATTAAGGGTTACATCTATTTGTTCCTCAACAGAACACCTGATGAACTACATGGACTTGGTTTAGGAACCACTTCCTCTGGGCCAAAAAGTCTCTTATTCACACTAAATTTACATATTCTGTAGGATACTCTTTTCAAAAGAGGTCCTTTGAGAGACTAAGAGAGTCAGATGGGAGATTCCTACCTCCTTCTCCAGCGCATTCCAGGGCCTTTGCCCACCGAGGGCCAGTGAAGGCAGGACTGCTGACTTTATTCAACTAGCATTGGGCCTTCACGGTCTCTAGAATCAGTCCGTGTACATTGGGTGCAGGTCGTGAGGCACGACTGCTTACTTATGGAGGTCTGAACATGCAGGAATCTGGGGAAAGCATGTTCAGGACTGACAATGCTTGCTATCTCACCAAACTCTGCACCTTCGGTTTTATTTGTAAGTTCCCATTCGCTATTGATAATATAGGCATTTAAAAATATAAAACCAGACTTTACAAAGTGCTGGGTATTACCAAAACATTAGCTCCCTCCTGCTGGTCTCTTACAACCCTACCATAGCTGAGCATTTGGCAGTGAGGATCACATTTAAAAGGACACTAATGTGTGTTTAATAAGAGTTTTATATTCTAAGTTAGTAAATCAGCATCAATCCTAACAAATACCCATAATGTAATAATTTCCCAGCACAGTTTTTAAAAAGTTAATTTTAATAGTTTTTTAAAAAAGATTTATTTACTTATTATATGTAAGCACACTGTAGCTGTCTTCAGACACTCCAAAAGAGGGTATCAGATCTCATTATGGATGGTTGTGAGCCACCATGTGGTTGCTGGGATTTGAACTCAGGACCTTTGGAAGAGCAGTCAATGCTCTTAACTGCTGAGCCATCTCTTCAGCCCCCTTTAATAGTTTTTTTTTTACTCTATTCAAATATATACAATCTAATCAATATAAAGTATCAATAATACATATCCATATATTTTTTATTCTAAGTCTTTAAATAGCATGTGTTTAGAAATCTAGACACCTATTACTCAATTCACACTGATTATTTTATAGCTGTTCAATGTCCTTCTTAGAGTCCTGCAGACCATATCAGATCATCTGTGGACAGTGGAGAACCACTAGAGGACAGTCAACAGGATGGACTGCTCTGCCAAGGCTCTAACTGTTAGCAGTGGTTAGGATAGAATCCAGAGAGAAGGCTGGAAGCTTAAAGGAGCTATCAGAACCTAGTGATCAGCCAGGTTGGAAAGGGATGACCTTCGAAGGAAGAACGACTTCCTTTTCCAAAGCATTAACCTTGAGGGAAAGTGTATATAATTTAGACCAAAAAAAAAAAAAAAAAAGTAAAAAGGTGAGTGGAATGAGACTTTCATACTATTGTAAATCTAGAGTTCTATAAAATAGCATAGGCAATTATCATTTCACTACCATCTTTCCAGTGAGGGGATTGGGGCATAAGAACATATTTTCAGAGAAGGGCGATCCTGTAGGAGGACCAGCAGTCTCACTTAATCTGGACCCCCGAGATCTCTCAAACACTGGACCACCAGACAGGCAGCATACACCAGCTGATAGGAGGCCCCCAATATACATACAGTAGAGGACTTCTGAGACTGTGTTCATTCAGAGATGGTACACCTAACCCTCAAGAGACTGGAGGCCCCAGGGAGTTTAGAGGTCAGGTGGGGTGGAGGGTGGGGATATCCACGTGGAGACAGGGGGGTGGGGAACAGTTGGAGGGTGGATGGGGAAGGGCGGGGAATGGAATATGGAGTGTAAAAAATAAAAATTAAATTAATTAAATTTTAAAAAAAGGACATATCTTCAGGAGATGGCTCAGCAATTAGGAGTGCTTGCTGTCAAAGCAAGTGGACCTGAGTTCAAATCCCCAATGCCCATGTAAAAAGCCAGGCATGGTCGTGAGTGCCCGTAACCACAGCCTTTGGAGATGAAGTCAGGTGGATCCTGGGAATCCACTAGTCCAACAGCCAGCCTGGCTGAAACTTCCAGTTAAAGGTTCAGTGAGGAACTGTGTCTCAAAAAGCAAGGTGGAGAGCACTCTAGGACCACCATCCTGCTCTAGCCTCTGCATGCATGGGCGCCGGCAAACACATGTACACAGCCTTGTCCACCACACACAAGAAGAGGAGGAGGGAAAATAACAGAAAGTTATTGTAACTCCAAATCTATTTAGAGACTGGCACAAGTAGGAAGTGGGTGATCAAAGTTATAGTTTGGGTGTGAGGTTAGCTTGGTCATAAGCACAAATTCCTCAGCTTAATCTCTAGGACCCTCAGTTTTAAAGAGCCAGGGAGTTTCGTGGGCTGGCGTGTTGGGGATGTGGGGACAGGCATATTTCTGGGATTTGCTTGCGAGCCAGCGAGACCAACTAGGAGAGTTTCATGCTAGTGAGAAACCCTGTCTCAAGATGAAGGTAGATGGCTCCCCGGAAATAAATGATGAGATCTTTTTCTAGTCTCCAACTTAAACACACATGAGTACACGTGCACACATGCACACACACACATTCGGGGATTGGGGTGGAAAGAGAGGGAGTAGAGAAATGGAGTTCCAGTTCTTCCAGTCATCAACTTAAACATATTTGTAGGACAAGCATATCCACCGCCATCCCCCCACTCCAGGCCCAGTGAGGGTTGATAGATATCCTTACCTCAGACAGGAGGTGCTGGATCACAACTGTTAGCGCTTCAAACTTGGTGTTAGCATGGGAAAGAAGCTGTCTGAGGTGCAGGATAAATCCACTTTGGTTTTCACATTTTGTTTTGTATTGGGCCAACTCAAGCGCTCTCTGGGAGGCCAGCACATCTGGAGCTGTCTGGGTCTGGATGCAAAGGCTTCTGGGATTCTTCTGCCTGTCCTTTTCAACTGCAAGAGGAAGGGAAGAAAAGCACAAAGATGCCTGAGGTTAACTTTTATAACCACCACCACATGGGGTTCAAAACCAGCCTACTGCTGCCACACGAGAGCATCTGGACCATGTTTACGTTGGGACGTACACATGGTGGCAGGCTGGAGTTGATCGGGGATCAGGATGGGTGGAATTCATAAACACGGCCAATGGCTTTAGTTCTCACCGTGAAGATTCAATGGGGAGTTATGCACATGAGCCAAACAGATTTAGCAACTCAGAAACATAAAAAACTGGAGGGGGGTGCAAAATAGTGACTTCATGGCCTTTATTTTTAATTCACCACTGTTGCCTGTGTTCACGATGTTATGCACATGAGAGCACAGGTCCTGGGGCGGTCAGAGCACTACCTCCTAGAGCTGGTTTCCTTTTACTATGAGTTCCAGGATCAAGCGCAGATCACCAGGCTTGCATGGCAAGCACTTTTACCTGCTGAGCCATCCCTCCAACTCCACTTTATAGTTTTTACTCTTCCAGTTAAATTGACAAAGAAATCTGAAAGTCAAAGGCCCTTTTCTGTGTCTATGGGGGTAGTCCTGCGATTTCTGTCTTTGAGTCAGTTTGTGAGATGAATTACATTTACTGATTCTTGTAAGGCTGAGCCATCCCTAAATCTCTGGGGTGAAAACTTGATCAGAATGAATGATGTTTTTTGATATGATCTTGAATGCAGTTGGCCAGTGTTTCATTGGGAATTTCTGCATCTACGTTCATTAGAGAGATTGGCTTGTAACCTTTCTTTCTGTGCCCTTGTGCCTGTGTGCATTTGTGCATGTACATGTAAGGGGGGAGGGGAAGAGAGAGTGAATGTGAATCTGGTATCACAGTGATGCAGTAAATTATACCAGGTGACGAAAAGAAATAAGAGTGGCACTGCACTCATGACACAGGCTGAACAAAGTACAACTACACAGTAGGCGGAACTAAGGCACACTATTCAAACGGTTTTGCATTTTGGAGAAATGCTGAAGCTAGCCGGTAGTGCACTTAAATCCAGGATGCAGTTTAAATCCCCTTGTGTTTTCAAATAGAAGATGAAAGGGTATGATTAAAAAGCAGAGATTAAAAAAAAAAAAAAAAAAGAAAGAAAGAAATCATGGGATAAGTAAGCACTGAGGAAAAATTCAGATTATTGAACTTGAAATGCTTTTCTTTCCTCTAGAAGTTTCCTTTTTAAAAAAATTTGTTAGACTGGGCATGGTGACACACACTTTTAATCCCAGTGCTTGGGGGATGGGGGTCGGGGAGAGGCAGGTGGATCTCTGTGAGTTCCAAGACAGCTTGGTCTACAGAGGTTTTGTAGGCCAATTGAGGAGGCACACAGATGCTGCCTCCAAATAAAATGAGTAGATGTGTTATTTTTGTTTGTTAGCATGCTAAGTAATAGGCTTCATTATAGTATTTCATAGATGATTTGTTTAAGTTTTAATAAGTTCTTCACAGTTGCTTGCTGGTCTGCCTCCCCAACCCTAAAACCCTCCCACTTTCCCAGGAACCCCTTCCTCCTCACCTCACCCCCTCTGCCCTTTTCCACAAATGCCTCCCACAGAACTGCCTCCCTTGTTGTCTTTCTGGTCATTGTCACAGTCTACTCTGCTGATGTCACTCTGAATCCAAAGAACTGGCATATACACTGGAGATCCTGCACTATGTCACTCCGAATCGAAAGAACTGGCATATACACTGGAGATCCTGCACTATGCTCCTCCGAGGTTACTGTGAAAAGCAGTGTGTGCCTGGATACATTGCCTCATTTTACATTAAGTGCAAACTTCGTTCCCCGAGTAGTAAAAAACTGAGTGTAAAAATGTTCTCAAAAGCATGCTACTATTCCAGATTCATCTGCGTCTGGAGAGATTGTTCACTTCCCGTGCTGTGTTCTGGGAACAACTGGTTTTAAATGAAAATCTTTTCTGCAGTTTTGGAAGCATTCCAAACGTCAAGTTGCTCTGGATAAAACAGGAAGCCTACTGCTTGATGTCTGGAAATAAACAGGCCCAACAATCAAAACAAATATAAATATGAAAAAAAAAAAAGGCACATGAAACTAAAAAAAAAAAAAAAAAAAAAAAAAAAAAAAAAAAAAAAAAAAAAAAAAAAAAAAAAAAAAAAAAAAAAAAAAAAAAAAAAAAAAAAAAAAAAAAAAAAAAAAAAAAAAAAAAAAAAAAAAAAAAA
>LR749942.1:427622-521388 GCA_902729485.2 Mus minutoides | reverse complement strand
TTCAAATGTTATCCCCTTTTCCTGCTTTCCCCTCCAAAACCCCCCTAATCCCCCACCCACCCACTCCCACTTCCTGGCCCTGGCATTCCCTTACACTGGGGCATAGAACCTTCCCAGGACCAAGGGCCTCTCCTCCCACTGATGACCAACTAGGCCATTTTCTGCAACATATGCAGCTAGAGCCATGAGTCCCACCGTGTGTTTTCTTTGGTTGGTGGTTTAGTCTCTGGGAGCTCTGGGGGTACTGGTTGGTTCATATTATTGTTCCTCCTATGGGGCTGCAAACCCCTTCAGCTCCTTGGGTACTTTCTCTAGCTCCTTCATTGGGGACAATGTGCTCTGTCCAATGGATGGCTGTGAGCATCCACTTCTGTATTTTTGACAGAACTTTTTAAACAGCAAGGTTTTCCTCTCTTTTTTTAAGGAACCACAAACTATCATCCAAGAATGTTTGGGAGAGAGGAAGGAAACTTCTGGATTGAAGAGCCAATGACTCTTGCTTACACTAAAAATAATACTTAAATATAAGTTACATTCAAAACAATATTTTAAGTATCAGATAAAAGTGCCCTCGTTTCCTGTGGCTCCTTTAGGTGGTGAAACAGGTCCTAAGATCTGATAAGCCTCAGTTTTAAACTAAGATTCCCATTGTGTCTTACAGTATTCAGAGACCAGGAAAGTATCATTCATTCTTTACAGGATGGGGTTTTCAAGTTGTTTGTCACCAACTGCCACTTCTTTAGATACAGACTATATTTAGTTTGATATTGCCATAAAAATAGTCCAGAAAAATAAATTATGAATCACTTACTATATTAATGACAAAAACATAAATATTTAATAGCGGATCTACATTTTCCGTGTATCCGTTCCTTAACAGTGGCCTTTTAGGGTTACTATTGCTGTGATGAAACACCATGACCAAAGCAACCCAGGGAGGAAAGGGTTTATTTCAACTTAGGTGCGGATCTAACAGTTTATCACTGAGGGAAGTCAGGACAGGAACTCAAATCGGGCAGAAGCCTGGGAAGTGTCCTGGGAAGTGCTGCTTACTACTGAGCTGCCTTTGGCTTGCTCCGCCTGTTTCTTATAGCATCCAGGACCAGCAGCCCAGGAATGGCACTACCCACAATGGGCCGGGCACTACCCACAATGGGCCGGGCCCTCCCACTAATTAAGAATTAATTAATTATGAAAATGCCCAACAGCCTGATCTTATGAAGGCATTTTCTCAGTTGAGGCTCCCTTGTCTCAGATGACTCTAGCCAGTGTCAAGTTGACATAAAAATCAGCCAGTATAATGTTCTAAGAAATTTTATTTGCCACAGAATAGATAAGAACAATGGCAGTATTTACAGTTCAGAGAATTTCCTCTTTTCCTCTCTTCTTTGAGCTTAGCCCAGGCTAGCTTCAAATTCCTGGGCTAAGGAATTTGGTTCCCTGATGTAGCTTCCAGAGCAGCTGTGACTACAGGCACGTGCCACCCAGGCTATCCCTTTTCCTGATCCTTCCAGTACCTTTGTAGGGTGGGTAAGGCTAGTTCAGGTGAGTGTGAACAACTCTGGACAGACTCGTTTAGAATCCAGACCACTGACAGTCTGCTATCCCCACACACTCTGGAAACTGGACTGAATAGCAATGTAAATTGTTACATACATAGTAACAAAATGTATATATAGCAAACTTACCAGACTTTTGAAACTAACAGATGACTGTTAGTTTGAAGGGTAGCTCTCAACTGCGCCCCCCTTTTCCCCACAGTGTCGGGGATCATACTGGGGCCTTATGCATACTTGGCCCTCCACCACTAAGCTGTATCTCCAGTCTGAGGCCAATCTTTTATGTTAACATTCTAGAGAAAATATTCGTTAATATTCCTGGGGACTTACAAATACCACATGAAAGTACCACATATAAAACTACTAGCAGTGTTTACCTTCTTGGGCTAAGGACTAGAAGCCACAATAATAAGACATTTCAAGTCACTTTCATGTCTTTCGTTCTTTTAAAAATGCATCTGTGTTATGTGCACTTAAATCTTTACTCAACACTTAGCCAGCAATACAGTCTACTCAGTCTTTCCCAGGGCAATGTAGACAAGAGATTAAAGACAAGTGTTGTTAAGGGCTTGAACAAAATTGACAACTAAGGAGGAAACGACACCGCGCCTTGTTTTCCCAGAGTACTACGCTTTCCGTTGCGCATGCGCGATGCCCTGTGTCTGGGGCTAGACAAGTGCGCGGTGGCCTCAATCGTCGCTCCACATACTGTACTCCCTCAGGAGAGCAATCCTGCACTGCAGCCGATGATGACCCAGTTCACACGTCCTTCCCTGTCCTCATTCCTGAGGATCAGAGAGAATACGAAAATCTCCAGTGTGATGCTCGAAGCTCCAGGCTCATAGAGGTAAGTTATTCTGTAACACGAAAAGCCAAGGGTTTCCCCTGAGCCCTGCGGGCTTTATTGTTTACACGACAAATTTAGCATAATATGAAGCAATCTCTGGCCAACTCTCCCTCCGAGCCCTTACATGTTTATCAGAATAAGGATGTGACTGTTTTGGTAATGTGGCTGTATTTTGAAAAGATAAGCTTTTTTGTTTATCCAATCTATGTAATGTATTAACAGAACAAGATCTGACTTCAATGAATCCATTTAATCTGAGACATTAAACTCAAAAGGAGGGACTTTAAATGGGGAGAGCCCTAAGTGGGGAGAGGGAACTTGTAAAGCCCACCTCCAGCAGAACGACAGGGCATTAAGTAAGGGATGGGATTGTCGTCCCACAGTCAAACACTCTGACCCAGAATTGTTCCTGTCTGAAAGAACTGCAGGGACAAAAATGGAGGAGAGCCCTAGGAAAAGAAGGTCCAGTGACAGGCCCAAATTGGGATCCAGCTCAAGGGGTGGCCCCAAGGCCTGACACTATTACTGAGGCTAAGGAGTATTCACAAAAAGGGGCCTAGCCTGACCTCACTATGGAAGACCCAATAAGCAGCTCAAAGAGTCAGATGCATATATTTACACCCAACCAATGGACAGAAGCTGGTGAACCCTGTGGTTGAATTAGGGAAAAGCTGGAAGAAGCTGAGGATGAGAGCGACCCTGTAGGAGGACCAGCAGTCTCAACTAACCTGGACCCCGAGATCTCTCAAGACACCTAAACAGCATACACCAGCTAATATGAGACCCCCAACACACATACAGCAGAGGACTGCCAGGTCTGGACTTAGTCTGCACCTAACCCTCAAGAGACAAGAGGAGCCAGGGAGTAGAGAGGTCTGGTAAGGTGGGGGTGAAGGGTGGGGACATTCTCGCGGAGATGAGGGTGGGGGTGGGGGCGAGGGGTAAGGAGGGGAAGGTATTGGATGTGGAACAGTCAGAGGAGGGGCATAAAATCTGTAAAAAGGGGGACTGTAAAAAAAAAATAAAAAATAAATAAAACTGAATACTTATCTGAAAAACATTATATTGTAAACTTTGTGAATTATTAAAACTATTTCTTGCTTGCCTTATTTGACTTATCTTCTAGCCAGGGTATTTGCGACATGAAGGCATTGATAAAATAATGTACTTACAATGGTAACTCAATTAAGCTCAGAATTGCCAATAAATATATTTAGGAAAGTATTTCTTGCATTTGCATTTTTGAATATCTAGTTATATAAGCACTTTATTAGTGTTGTCATCTGTGCTTGGTGCTTATCTAATACATAAATCTATCAGTTCAACATTCACTGATTAATTTTTCTTAAAGACATCACTATACATTCAGTTGCCAAATTCACATTCCTATTAAGATAAGAAATAGCTATATGTAAATGCTAAAGGTATGCCATAGAAATGCAAAAATGTAATCTAAATTTGAACAAAGACTGTGTTTAAAATTTTTGAACTATAAGAATAAATGATTGAAAAGTTAAAAAAAATAAATTATCAACAACAACAAACTACCACTGCCACTTCTGGTCCATATGTACGATGGCTTTAGTATGGTAAAGCACAAACCAGAAAACAAAACTGTGCACAGATTTGAACAAGATGTGGGTCCTGGAATTGAGCCCAGGTCTTCAGGCTTGGTGGCAGGTGCTTTTACCTGCTGAGTCACCTTTCAGGTCTCCAGAAAGTTTTAAAAATATCTACTCACAATTCCACCACATCAGGGACACGACAAGGTTCTTCACTCTGTCCTTATCTATTCAATATAGTACTTGAAGTTTCAGCTAGAACAATAAGACAACTGAAGGATATGAAGAGGATACAGATTGGAAAGGAAAAAGTCAAAATTTTTGGGTTTTTTTTGGTTTTTTGTGCAGATGATATGATAGCATACATAAGTGGCCCTAAAAATTCTACCAGGGAGCTCAGCTGAAACACACTTGCAGCAAAGTAGCTGCATACAAAAAAATAAAAACAGCCAGGCATGGTGGCGCATGCCTTTAATCCCAGCACTTGGGAGGCAGAGGCAGGTGGATTTCTGAGTTCGCGGCCAACCTGGTCTACAGAGTGAGTTCCAGGACAGCCAGGGCTACACAGAGAAATCCTGTCTCAAAAAATCAAAAACAAACAAACAAACAAACAAACAAAAAAGAAAAGAAAAGAAACCAAAAAAAGAAAAACAACCAGAAGCCCTCCTATATACAAATGACAAGTAAACTTAGAAAAAAAACAGTCAGGAAAACAACACCTTCCACAATAGCCTCAAATAGTATAAAATACCTTGGGCTAACTCTAAACCAAGAGAAAGACATGTATAATATAAACTTCAAGTTGTTAAAGAAAGTAGCTGAAGAAGATATAAGTAGATGAAAAGAACCCCCACGATAATGGATCCGTAGAATTAACACAGTAAAAATGGCTATCTTATCATAAGCAATCTACACAATTCAATGCAATCCCCATCAAAAGTCCAACACAATTCTTTACAGGTCTTGAAAGGACAATTCTCCACTTCATATGGAAAACCAAAAAACCCAGAATAGCTACAACAACACTGAACAATAAAAGAACTGGAGTTCTCACCATGCCTGATTTCAAGCCATACTACAGAGCATTAGTAATAAAACCTTCATAGTGCTGGCAGAAAAACAGACACGTTGGTCAATGGGATTGAACTTAAGATCCAGACTGATCCAACACCCATATCGACTCCTGATATTACGTAAAGCCTGAAACACACACTGGAAAAAAGACAGCATCATCAACAAATGGTGCTAGTCTAACTGGATGTGTGCATGTATGATGTATGTAATACATGTGACTAGACCCATAAACTGGAAACAGCCTAGATGTCCCTCAACAGAAGAATGGATAAACCAAATGTGGTGCATGTCATAATAGAGAATTACTCAGCTATTAAAAAAATGATATCATGGAATTTGCAGGCTAATGAACCAGAGAAAAAAGTATCCAGGGCTCATCTGGACCCAGAAAGAGAAATATAATATAAACTTGCTTATAAATGGATATTAGACATTAAGTAGATGATAACACCAAGCTACAATCTGTAGAATCAGGTTAGGTATGAGGCATGGCTGTGGGGGCTGGGAGGGTACATAGATTTCCCTGGGAGGGGGAAACAATTTTTATGGCAGATTGGGGGCTGATGAGGACAGGAGAATGGAGATCAAGTTGTGGGGAGATGGAGTGGAGGGAGAGAGATGCCTGGAATCAGGGGACATTTGGAAACCTAGTGCAGTGGAAACTTCCTGGGGTGTATATGAAGGGAATCTTAATCAGGGCTCCTTGTAATAGGGAATATGGGGTCTCAGTTGCTAGTGATAGGACTGAGCTGCATTCAGTTGAGTTGCTGGTGAAGAGGGTCCCATGGAAATTCCAAAACAATACAGGCTATTGCTAAGATAAATGGTTGCTCTCCAAAGACCAACAGTGGGGCCCCATTACCGAGGACAACACCCACTCGAGTCATTGAACATGGGGATGTAAAGCTAGTGCTCACATGGATCCTTTGGCACTACATTCTAGTGTCTTTGGGGCAGAAAGGTGCTCTACAGACTACTGAAAGATAAACATGGATAACAACCTTTGGCTTACCAACCATTCTGCCCACAAACTTTGCTAGGGCAATGGTGGCACAGAACTTTTGGGAGGAGCCAACCAATTACTGATTTGACTTGAAAGTTACTCAAGGAAAGGGACTAAGAACCAAAGACCCAGAGACCTACGGGGTAAAATCAAGTATGACTGGTCTTTTTCTTTTAAGTATCAATAAAATGAATCCTAATGATATTCTTCTATACTCATAGATCAGTGCTTTATCCACTCATCACTGGAGAAGCCTCCTCTGGCAGGCACTGGGAACAGATGCAGAGAGATAACCTACATGGGATTTTTGCATCAAATCCCTTCCCTCTGATCTCAGGGAACCTACAGGAAGAGGAGCCAGGAGAGATGGAAGACACTAAGCAAACAAGGCCACCTGAATCAACCAAGCAAGGCTCATGGGAGTTCACAGAGACTGAAGCACCAAGCATGGGCCCTAGATGAATCTACATTAGGCCCTCAGCATTTAGATCCTAGCTGTCAGCTTAGTATTTTCATAGGATTCCTGACTGTAAGAACAAGTGGATTCCTGACTGTAAGAACGAGTGTATTCCTGACCATAAGAATGAGTGGATCTCTGACTCCTGTGCCTGCTCCTGTGACTCTCTGTCTCCTGTTGGGTCATGTCCAACTTTGATATGATACAATCTACCATAACAGGGGGAGCCAAAGAGAGAGACACTGGGGGGCCCAGCAGGCTGTCTTGGAGGATAGCATTGGTCTGTGATACAGAAAGACGACCTGAACCTCCACCAGCCTAGACAGATGAACGAGTCCTGTCTTCTGCGCTATTAACAACCCCACATCTGCAAGTTCTAACAGGAGCACCTGGTACTTGCTTTTGTAGTTGGCATCTCCTTTGCATTGGATGATGGGATGTTTGTCGTGCAACACTCCATGAAGCTAAAGTATTAAGATGAGAGTCAACGGGAATGTTTTCTAATATAAGTGAGCGCCCAGATATATCATGGTTATCTAAATGGCTGTGGCTTGTTCTGTAGCTGTCTACACAATGCATCTTAATAAACCGGTCCTGTTTTTTTGTTTTGTTTTGTTTTTAAAGAAGAAACTTGTGCAGCAGACAGAGGTATGTCACCATGCTTGGGTTTGTGAAATGGTATTGTAGTCAGATACTGGAGTCATGTACACAGTGGGGTGGGGTGCAGGCAGAGAATGTCCTAGGTAGAAGGGCAGAGTCTTGACTAGATTTGCCCACGTGGCAGACAGAAAAGTAAAGAAGGTAGCTGGGAACTGAAGACACAAAGGCAGAGACTCAAGGTCCCTCAATCCCAAAGTAAAATAAAGCTGCTGGGAACATAAACACGAGCAAGGGCATGTGCACTGGGCAAGATTTTATCTTGTAGGAAACAGAACAGTGCTGAGCAGGGGCCTGGGAAGGGAAGGAAGAGCTACAGGAGCAAAATCGAGGCAGAGAGGTAGGCCGGAGGACACCAAACCTGGAGCCCAAGACTGTGAGAACAGGCCGGAGAAGAACATGATGGAACAGGAGGCCCACATAGCCAGTTAGAGTAAGAGGCCCTGGTGCAGCGCAGGATTCCATCTGGGAGGATCAGACTGAAGGGTGGGTGCAGTGAGGGCAAGGGCAGGAGGCGAGGAGTTAGGAGCGGCTTGTGAGGAAGGCGTTAGAACCTTCTCTCACACTCTGCTCCCAGAGTCTCCAAGAATAGCCCATCCTAAACTCACCTGCTCTTCAGATTAGTCACCTGCCTCGTAACTTTCTCAAGGTGCTATAGAGCCTAAAGATTGCCTGCCACACGCAGGAGTCTGGATACACGCATTCTATCTAGTTCTGTCAACTTAACAGTGGTGGTCATCTATACAACCTTATAAAAAAATTAAATTATCACTCAGGTCAGCAACCATTAGCTTAAATGTAAAGCTATCTGCGTTCAAAGATGAGTTCAACTGTTTATTCCTCCTGCCTCTACTTCCAAAACTCTAGGATGACGGGCATGCACTGCCATGCACATTTTATATCATACTTGGGATTGAATCCAGTGTGCTCCATGTATTCTGGGCTGGCAGGCAACTTGACTGGTGTATATCTCAATCTTATTTGCTGCTATTGGTGGTGGTGATGGTTTTGAAACAGTATCTCTGTACATAACTTTTAACTGTCCTAGAATCTGCTAAGAATACCAGGCTGGGCTTGAACTCACAGACATACGTCTGCTTCGGCATCTCTACTGCTGGGATTAAAGCATGTGCCAAGAAGACATCGCTACCTTAACCGAAGTTTTTTATGGGCCTTTTGGTTTGTTTTTGTCTTAATCCTTTCAACCTGCCAGTTTTACTAGAGACCTAAAAAACTGCTCAATAACAAAGTCTACTTATGCCAGGAGTGTCTTTTTAATTTTTGCCAATGACAACATGCACCAACAATGTGTCCTTTTTAATTAAACACATGGAAGGAAATAGTACTTCAATGTCCTGTCACCACTAGGAAGTGATCTCCCAAGCAAGCCGTAGCAGCTTGCCGGGATCTTCTTGTAGTTACTCCTCCTAAGTAATTAAAGCTGGTAAATCGCATGTCTCCTGTGATTTTTTTTTTACATCCTGAGCTAAGCCAGCACAAATGTCACTTCTGCCTGTAAGGCCGTTCCCCGTGGGTGGGCGCTGTGTAACCTCAGACGGTACCTCCAGTGCTCAGATCATGTTGCCACTATGTTTCTCATAAAAAGATACTTCTGAGTGTAGACACTTGCAGACATAACACACTGAGAGTTAGCAAGCTCTCCAAAATGTATCAAAAGTTGTTCAAAACCCAAGCCAAAACAAAACAAAACAAAACAACCCTCCCCTCCCCTCAAATCCAACAAACCTCATTATTATGATAAGCATGGAAGATTATCTTGTAAAAGAAACCAAAGTTCAGATAGCCAGGTAAAGCCTTCAACGTTAGGAATACGGAATACGTATTTACGTAAACAATAAAGTAAAAGAGAATGCCATTCTCAGAATATTAGTCCTTGATGTGGGAGGCACCTAGAACCAGGTTAAAGAGGACATGGATGGGGGAAAGGGCAAATCTCTCAGCCCCATGATGGTTTCAATGAGATTCACCATCAGTCTTGGCTTTCTGATAATCAGTCCCCAGTTGGTGGCTGTGTGGGGAGAGTTAGTGGAAGTTTCAAAAGACTTGTGGAATAAGACATGAACTCTTAGCTGTGGCTTCAGCCATCTGCCCCCCAGGTCAAGGTTCAGCCACTGTAGACTCCAACACCCTGAAGCCATAATCCCAAGGAAACCCTTTCTTTAAAAGTTGTCAAAAAACAGTCAAAGCTGCTGCCTGTCCTTGGGATGTGGTCTTCTAGCTGGGCTGCCTTGTCTGGCCTCAGTGGGAGAGGAAGTGCCTAGCCTCACAGAGACTTCAAGTGTCAGTGTGGGGGGGATACCCAGGGGGCACCCACACACTCAGAGACAGGGAGGAGGGGTTGTGGGAGGGGGTGACCAGGAGGGGGCACCAATATGTAAAGTTAATAAGTTTAAAAAAATTAAATTTATTAAAAAAATAGATTTTTGAATTTCAAAACATTTGATGTTCCTACATTTTCATAGACTTAAGACCTTAGGATGGCTAACATTGTAGTATAAAGTCTTATAGTTTTAGAAATCAGCATTTTCTTGTCTGTGATTCAACAAACTGAGTTCAGAGCCACTCAGTTTATAGAGAAATGAATAAAGGAGATGAACTTTCAAAAAAAAGGTTTGCCTTTGTGATGGTATTTTATCACAGCAATAAAAAAAATAATCTATACAGCCCCTAAAACATTTTTTTAGTCTTACTTTTCCCCAGAGCTATAAAGTCAAAGAAAAAAGTACTTCTAAAATAAATGAAAGTAGGACTAATGGGAATTCAGCAAGGGCATGAGAAACCCCAACTGCTGCCTTTACCCAAGATGGCAAGCAAAGGGGTATATACTGTTCTTATTTGGGGTGGGAGACAGATAAGGGCTTGGTCCAGCACAGCTGACCTTTCTCTCTCCATACTGCCCCAGGCTCTCAAGTGCTAAGACTACAGATGTCTGACACTATGCTTAGCTCTGTACACACTGCTAGCTCTAAGACATCTTTAAAGCTAACCCAAAGTGTCACAATACATATTGTTGGGAGTTGTGTCTGTTTCTCTGGGTATTCTGACCCTTGGTATACAGACAAGGTAACCTTAAATTTCCTACCTGCCTCTGTCTGCTGGGTGCCAGGATTAAAGGCATGTACACAATCCCTGGATGTAGGATGTGTTTATTTTAATCATGGTGATTCTCTGATGCTCTTGATAAGTAACCACTGTCAATGGGGTTAGAGGCCAGTGAGGTCATCAAGATGGCTTCCTTGAGGAAGCCAAAAGGTGGTAAATATACATTAGGACAGTAAAGTGTGGTAGAGATATATTACTAATCTGTTATCCTGCAATCTGGCCCTTTTTGTATTCTACAACCAACTGTTTTTACATATAAATTGTTATGTGTATACATATATATACACATACCATAATATACATGTATATATTATAGAAACTAGCCATAATGGCTTCATTGACACCTATTATGTTGGTGTGTAAGAAAAACACATTTATCTAAACAGCACATGAATAGAACAAACACCATAAATGCTCTACTAATAAAATACTGAAGTAATAAAAGGCAGGTCTGAAATACAGAATAACTTCCTTAATGCATTATTTTTAAAATGGAAAGTTAAAAGTATTTTAAGTAACTACAGTCAAGTATTAACATTTTGTCCAGTATATAAACTAGCTTAA
Organism: Mus minutoides; assembly: GCA_902729485.2. Lineage (NCBI taxonomy): Eukaryota > Metazoa > Chordata > Mammalia > Rodentia > Muridae > Mus > Mus minutoides. Next base: position 510,542 of record LR749942.1, on the reverse strand, counting down.
AAGTTGAAACTAGTTTTGGTCAACTTGGCACAAACTGGAGATACCTGGGAAGAGGGCCCCTTAATTAAGGAATTAGCGCCATCAGATTGGCCTAGGTGCATTTTCTTAATTGCTAATCAGCACCAAAACTAATTTGTCTTATTTCAGATTTTAAAAGAAAACAAAAACCAAAACCAAAACTGCAAGGTCTGTTATAGACTCCATTTGTTAAATAATACTCTTGCCTTCATTCCCAAGTCTCCAGTGACAGTCCTTGAGGCATAACTGCCCAGCCTTTTGGAAGACAGACATGCCTACGGGTACTTCAGAAACTACAGAAATCAAACACTCAGTTTCTCAGCCTCTCTCTTTCTAAGATCTTAGCCATGCGACTGAGACTGGAGCTTAAGGAACCTGCCCCCACCCCACCCCACCCATTTCCTTTGCTTTCAGTCTGAGGCACGCACCCATAAGGAAGGGGGCTAAGGAAAAGGAGACGCCCATCCTGGCTTCAGAGCCATAGACAGCACGGCTCTGCCTCAGGAGGAAGTATGTCACTTCTTACACTGTCTGGTTTTCAGGCCTAGAGCAATTCTAAAAGAAGTCTCCAAGGTAACCCCCAAATATAAGGATGTCGTTTGATGAATTTACTCTAATTGAATAAATTTCATTCACATGCTGTGAATTCACATTCACAAAGGGCTCTAGACTACTGCTTCAGGCATGTTGTTCTAATACTGCTTGGGTCTTCAGTACTTCCGTTGCTAAGCTATACTGTCCCCCCCCCCCCCAGGTTCTGGGATCAAACTCAGGCCTTTGCACATTAGGCAGGCATACTACTGCAACCACATCCCCAGACTTGCCTAAATGTTGTATGGCATTATTCCTGGGGAGACACACAACAAGCATCTACTTATCCCAGATAGAAAGGGCACCACCAACGTCCAACTCAGTGCACAGATGATTTTTATTGGGGTTACTTACAGGAGTATGGGTGAAAGGAGCTACTTACAGGAGCAGAAATGACTCAAAGACAGCCACATTACCAAAAGCCCATCCCAGATAAAAGCCGATAAAAGCAGGTAACCAGATGCTCATTGCCTGGCCAGCAGGCAGCTCAACCTCTCTTCCTGGCAGCTCTGCTTTTCGGAGAGGGTCTGAGGAGTCCTAACTGCTGAGGTGGGGGAGCCTAGTCTGGTCAGTTTCAGGGACTTCCTGAGTCTTAAAGAGCTTCCCTGCTGGAAGGAGTGTTTCAATTGGGAGGAAACTGCTACCAGCACAACAACAATCACGTTTAATCTCACTAGCTCAGCAAAAACCCAAAATCCTTAGTGTAATTAACTGCCTTTACTTGAGTCAAAGAGGATATTAAGTATTTGAGGATTAAGATATACAATCTGGAATAATTAATATGGGTCTCTGCTAGCATTCAGTCTAAGCTCTGCCCCACAGTTACCTGGCAACAGCCAGATGTGCCTGACTCACTATAAAAGGGGCTGCTCACCCCCTCCTTGCTCTCTTGCTCTTTCCTCTTGTCCCCCCCCCTCTCTCTCCACTTGCTCATGGCCCACCTCTACTCCTCCCTTTCTCTCTCTCCCCTCCCTTTCTCTCTCTCCCCTCCCTTTCTCTCTCCCCCCTCCCTTTCTCTCTCCCCCCTCCCTTTCTCTCTCTCCCCTCCCTTTCTCTCTCTCTCCCTTCTTTTTCCCTCTCTCCCCTCTCTCTCCCTCCCTTTCTCTGCCTCTACTACCCTTTTTTTTTCAATTTTTATTAGATATTTTCTTCATTTCCCCCGCCCTGCTCCCCTACCCACCCACTCCCACATCTTGGCCCTGGCATTCCCCTGTACTGGGCCATATAAAATTTGCATGACCAAGGGGCCTCTCTTCCCAATGATGGCCAACTAGGCCATCTTCTGCTATATATGCAGCTAGAGACACAAGCTCTGGGGGTACTAGTTAGTTCATATTGTTCTTCCACCTATAGGGTTGGAGACCCCTTCAGCTCCGTGGGTACTTTCTCTAGCTACTCCCTTGGGAACCCAGTGTTCCATCTAATAGCTGACTGTGAACATCCACTTCTGTGTTTGCCAGGCACTGGTATATCAACTACCCTCTTAAGTCCCCTCCCCATGCCCTTAATAAACTCTATTCTATACTATACCTTCCTGTGGCTGGTCCGTCTGGGGGAAGGAGGAAGGGATGCCTCACCATGGGCCCACCGAGGCACCCCATTCCCCTACACCTCCATAGAACATTTTCCCCTTCTTGTTATCTTTTTTATAAACACATCAGTTTACTTCCAGCTTAGAAGGAAAGCTGAACCGAGAGGGAAGGAGTAGTTATACTCAGAAGTGTATTTCCCTTACCCTCTCTGCGCCATCATAAAACTGGGACCAACCCCATGTACTGTGATTGGTTTAGCTTAATGCTCTTGTCAAGAAATAACTCTTGACAGAAACCTGAGACAATGAGCGAGGTCATACCAGACCTTCAGGATTCCTTCCCGATCCTGACAGTCTTCACCCATGCATTACACAGAATCCCTACAGGACGGCCTTCCTTCTTCCAGCCCTTACAGAAAACAGTGACATCTCCATTCGGTGACACACCTGTCAGCAACAATGTACCACAATGCTTAGTGGCCTGTGCCCTTGTCCCAGGCTCTGACAGGGCTCCTTCCCCAGCCTCCCTCTCTCACCACACTGTTTGCACTTTTTTTCCTTTGAAGGAGCCACCTGTTCTCACCTCCCTTGGCTTTTCACACTATTCTCTTTATATGGAAGGCACTCATGAAACACCAGGATAAAGGTGCCAAGAGCTGCCTGAGGGCCCAGGCCACACCCTAGCATGGTTAGCTGCCTCCTGCCCAATGATGGGTCTGAGGAAGGCACAGGGCTCTGCTGGGGCTTAGTCCTGGCTATTTTCTCAGCACCAAGCCTTGTGTCTGGCATAGGACATGTGCCCAACAGATACTCATATGAGACATGAATGAATTGATCTTGCAAGGAGAGAAGCGGGTTAGAGTCAGAGGAAAAGCTGGTGGCATAAAGCCAATAAATAGGAAGCCTTCCAGAAAGCTCTCACCCCTCGTTAGCTGCACGGATGGGTCACTGTCAATCTTTTGTTACTGTCTTACTAACAAGGAGCCAGCGTGGGGTAGCAGCTCAATGGAGAAGCACCTGCCTAGGATGGAGGTGGTCCCAGGTCCCATCCCCAGCCCTCACCCCACAGAAGAGCAAGCCTCACCCTAAGTCCCTGAAGGAGGGCGGTCGGAGCGAGAACAAGGGTCACCTCCAAGGGTGGAGTCTCCTAGAGTTTTTATAACCAATTGTTGTGGATCACTGAGGATGAATAATAAAATGAGTCATGTTTGGTGACCAGATAAGAACATGATGTCATAAAGAGAAATAAGCCAGGAGGATTTATGGGACTTGGGAGGGGGGTACTTAAAATTAATTTCCAAGTGCAGTGTGCAGCCCAGGGCTGGGGAGGTTGGTGGCATTTGAGGCCCAGAGACCTTGGAGAGCAGAACACGGGGCTGCAGTTTTATGGCCCTGAGAAGTGAAGGCAAACATAGGCTAAGTTACTGGCAGAACCAACGCCATCTTTTCCTGGTACTCTTGGAATCCAGGTCAGGAGCCCTATCACTAAGGCATGGTGGCGCATGCCTTTAATCCCAGCACTCGGGAGGCAGAGGCAGGCGGATTTCTGAGTTCGAGGCCAGCCTGGTCTACAAAGTGAGTTCCAGGACAGCCAGGGCTACACAGAGAAACCCTGTCTCGAAAAACCAAAAAAAAAAAAAAAAAAAAAAAAGGCAACCAACGGAACTTCCTTTACTAGGGATATGAACATTATCAGTGCTCACAAGTCTAATTAGATAAAGCCTAGCACAATGACATCTTCAACCAAGCTTTAGAAAATGTCTCTGACCTTAAAATGATATGATGCTGATGAACTCTCCAAAGAGTCTTACGAGGGATAACTAAAATTATTAGAATTAAATTCTTTAAGTAATCTTTTTTTCAAAATACCAATTATTGTTTTTACAATACTTTGTTCTATCCTATGTGCCGATGTGTGCATGCATGCACTAGTGAGCTCTGTGGCATTGAGGCCAGATGTCACCCTCACAATCCTTTTGCATTACCTCTAACACCTAATTTTTTGTAAACAGGGTCTTTCCCTGAGGTTAAAGCTCACCGTTTTGGCTCGACTGGATGACCAGCCAACCCCAGGAATCCTCCCGCACCGGTTCCCCATCCCTGGGAGCACAGGCCACCCCACTATACCTAACTTTTATGTGGGTCCTAGAGATGTAAGGCTCCTGGTCTTTATGTTTGTGCAGGAACCGAGTGGGTCCATTTCTCGGCCTCAGACTCTTTAGAGAAACTTAACAAACTTGTTTCACCCTCATCCCCAGTTCCTGGTGCTGAGAGTCAGAGCAGCGGTCACAGCTGGAGAAAAAACATCTTTAAGGTAAAAAATCTAAACAGAGGTCACAGGTTGTGTTCCCATCTCTACCTACTTACTGTGTGCTCTCGGGCAAGTTAGCTCATGTGTCCAGGCCACCGACTTCCCGTGTAAAATACGGTGCACGCTCACTGCTAAGTGTGTTCTAGGTCTAAACATTATGACTCTCAGCAAAAGGATTTTAGAATACTTATATAAACTCAGAAAATGTGATGAAAACACCACTATTAGATAAACTCTGGTCTTTAAAGCCTTATGTCTTTTGCTCAAACTACCTGCTTCACAAAAATACTACAGACAGACAAACGTTAAGCCATCAGCTAGTGGAACAAATGAACCACTGTTCACTCAGAAAATGTTTCACACTGTTAAAAAAAAAAAAAAACAAACGACTGGAATAAAGGCTGGGTGTGTAGAGCGCCAGCCAAATATGTAGCAGACCCAGTTCCATCCCCAGCACCTCCTCCACCCAAAGAAGGAGGAAGTAGGGAACCATGAAACTCAAAGATGTATTAACCTTACAAAGGCCAGCAACTAAAACAGATACCAAGCTCCCAGGTCTGCACCACATCGAGGCTGTAAAAGACTTCCACAGGTTTGTGTCTGGCTAAGTACTCTAGGAAAGGTAACCAAGACTCAACAACGGTGAGAGACGGCAGAGCCAGGGGCAGAAAGAGCCACTTTTGGATGACCCTGTGCCCTCAGACCTTTTTTTCTGATTTTATTATGAAAATTTATTCTTTAGAAATTTCACCTGTCTTTTACCTTAGAGCAGGTCCTGCGTTAGTTTTAAAAATTAATATTGAAAGCTGCTTCTACTTTGGAACATGGAAATTATTAACATAAAGCACTCTTGTTTGTATACATAGGGAGGTGGGATGAACTGGAAAGAGCGAGGGGTGGGGAGGCTGAGAAATAATAGGGTAAAAATTATATGAAAAAATTAATAATAGTAGTAATAATAACAATAGAGCACACCTTTAATTTTTTTTTTACCTTTTTACATATTTGTAATATATTTTTATTTGGGGGGTACGGGCAATTAAAGCCAAGGCCTCAGCATCCACTGAGCTCCCCCCATTGGCCCTCAACTATTATTTTAGGGCTAAAAGGAATCACAGTGGCATTTGGATTGGGCCCCAACGCAAATGCCAGGCCAAGGGGAGTTAGGAAATGAAGAAGGGAAGCTGGGGAGGAAAAAAAAATATCAAGATTATCCCGCAGGGAAGGCAGATGCCTCTGGGAAAATGAAAAGCTGTCAGCCGATTTAAAAAAAAAAATCACCAGGGACAGTGAAGAGCCAACTGAAAAACAAGAGTACACAGGAAACACATGCGTGGCACAGAAAAATCATGCATTATCATGCCCACGAAGCAAGCCTGTTAAAGGCAACACACAGAAGTCCCAATGAAGCATAAGGAGACTCAGGCTGTCACACAATGAAATCAACCTAATTCACCACCATTGCAATCCTTAGCACCTGAGCGTAAGCAGACAGGCTTACAGATGCCTGAAGGGACAACACACCAGGAGAGTTTCACGTTAGGCACAGAATGAAAGGCAGCTGCAGCATCTTACACAAACATCAGCAATATTCTATGACCACAAGCATCTGAGCTATGAAGACTTAGAAAATTAAATGTGTGGTCCACTTACTGGCCCTCCACAAGCATTGGGGTGACTTTAGGAATGGTTGCAATGTGGGGCTCTTTTCCTATACTGAAATACCCTATCCACTCTAGTGAGAAACTGCAAAACTGCAAAACAAAACCACAGAAACAACCAGCTCCTTTCTCAGTGCAAAGAGAAATCCCGTCTCAATGTGCTCACATCCTATTTCCAAAAATCATTTGAAGATAAGATAGATGTGAATTAACAGGTGTTCTTTTTTAAACAGATTCGGTGGCAGAGGAGAGCACCCAAAAGTTCCAAGGCAACCATCCTGTATCTGTAAACACAGACAAGCCTACAGCTGCCGGCACACAACCCAAGTACCCTCCTGCCCAACACAAGAGAGACCCGCTCCTAGTCACCAGTCAAGCCTCTCCTTAAAGACAGCTTTAGTTCCCAATTATCTGATTCTATAGAAATCTGAGAAGCATGCGCCAAGTTCATCAGCATATCCCTCCCCTCTGCGGGACTGGGCAGAGCTCTTGCGTGACCAACCTGTGTGGAAGATGACAGTGTTTTTCCTGAGCCCCGAAGGAAGCCGAAGGTTACGAAGCAGTCCTTTGGCGGTTAGGCGGACGTGGATGGTGGATAAGGAGAATTTGGGAGACAACAGCATGTCTTCGAAGCCAGTGGGAGAACTTCGCAGGGGGAGCAGCTTTCCCAAGGACCATCACATACTGTGTCTCTTGGCAACTCGGGGTTCTTCCAGGCCAAGTGATACAGCCAGAGAAAAACAAGCTTACATGCTAATGCCAGGCCACCCAGATTGGGGGTGGAGGGGTGCGGGTAAGCTAGAGTTAGCTATCCCAGGGCTCCAGGCTTCCGTTTGCTCTCCCAGATGTTGCTAACAAACAATGCCCTTCGTCTGAGCAAGATCTGTGAGGAGCAGGTCCGGAAGCAGGCAGCCTGAGTTACATCACACTGTGCACGCCACCGGGTTGTTGTGGTTCCCAGCAGGGATGGAAAGGGGAGGAGAAAGTGGGTGGTCTCAGGAGCTTTATGTAACAGCCAATGATGTCGCAGGTCCTGTCACTAGTTGGAAGGGGTGGGGGGAGGAAATTAACCACCTCACATGCCTAATCTATCTATTAGCTAGGCAAAAAAATAAGATTTCGTTAGAGCAATCTGTGAGCTGATTCCATTGCTTTTTAACTGCACAGGCTCTCACTATCATCACTGGGCATTCTGCCGGGTATTTTACCTAGATAGATGTAAACCTGATTCCTTGGACGAGAAACAAGCCAACAGACTGAAACCCTCAAGCAACAAATACTTCCGATCTTTAAAATAAACAGTATTTTTTACCGTGCTAATGTCAGGTTGTCAAATTTTCAACTCTAATTCTCATGTATTGAGAACCACACTAAAAAACGAAAAGTTAGATCACAGGTCTGCTGCTTCTGAGACTCGGTAAACAAGATCACAACAAGGCAGCAAACCTTATACCGTTAACAGCTCACTAAATGTTAAAGCCCATAGAAAGCAGTTGTTCTTCTTTCAGAAATCCCGCACAGCATCTGAGAGTCTGAGGGGACAGGGGACAGGGAGAACTGGTGTAACTCATCCCCTTGCTCGCACCCCATGTACTGTCCTGTCAGAGGATGACAGTACACCAGCAACCCAGAGGGTCACTATGGGGCTGAAGGAGCACACCTACACCCAACCAACCTCCTAAAGGAACACTTCCATGGTGACAGATCTAGCAACAACAGTGGAATTACTGCAGCTTATTACAGTTCCTCATGCTGTGACCCCCCCCAAAAAAAACCATAAAACTGTGTTCATTGCTACTTGGTAACTGTAATTTTGCTACTGTTGCAAATCTTAACGTAAATATCTGTGTTTCCCCATGGTCTTTGGCGGTCCGTGAGAGGGTCATACCACTGAATTAAGTCAAAGAAACAGATCTCTGAGCTTTGCTTTCCTGTTAGATCACGGGTTGTTGTTTTTAAAACAGTTAAAAACTCCTGTCCCCAAATTCTGAATATTAAAAAAAAAAAAACAACAAAACCACAAGCTCTCCCTATGCTATCAAAAATATGTTTAAAAAGGTATCAGTGAGATTCAAAATTATAAACTGAATGAGAAATAAAATTAGTGTCACAAATAGACACGCGACTCTCCACATCGTCCATTTTTGGTTTCTGAGTGGGTTCTTTTTTCAGGGGTTGGGGTTGTTAACAGTAAACTATTCTGTCACAAAGAAATCCACTAGCTTACACTAGCCAAAGGAAGAAATAATAACCCACTCACCAGTCAGGTACATTTACTAAAAATTTCATTTTAAGGGGCTTAAGAGAAGGCTTGGCAGTTAATGGCTAGACTTCCAGAGGACCCAGGTTCAGTTCCCAGCACCCACGTGACAGCTTACAATCATCTCCAGCCCCACCCTTCCAGGCATGGTGCACGCATGTAATACACAGACATGCATTAAGCAAAATGCCCACACACATAGAATAAAATAAATTTAAAATAAAAAATAAGTAAATTTAAGATAAGAAAAATGTATTTGAACTCCACTATCATTACCTATCCCATGCACATTAAATATTAACCTTTTTCCCTAAGTGCAGAAAGAAGCTGAAATAATATCAGTGTAAAGGAAAACCAAATGTAGCTACTGTTTGAAAAAAGCTCCTCCCACTGACAAAAATGTACTTAGGTACAAGCTTCAAACAGCTCAGCTTCAATTCTTTCCCAAACATCATCTGCCCCCTGGTGGCCACGTGGCATGAGTGCAACAGAGAAGAAAGGTGTCTGCTGTTACTTTGTAAAGTCCTAAGGATCAGCATAAGACAAAGATGACAGAAACCCAATAAAGCAAAGTTTGTACGTAAGGTGGAGCAGTTCACAAGGATTAGACTTTAGTTGGCTTTTGGGGGTGGTGAGTCTTTTGGTTTCTTGGTTTTGTTGTTGTTGTTGTTTGTTGAGTGTTCATTATAGCAAGAACACAATTATCTACCCTCAACTAATTTTAAGCTACTTACTGTTAACTACGCCGTAACTGTATGTGTTGTAACAACGTCCTGATCTTTCAAAACTGAAATCTCTCAACAGCAGCTTCCCATTTCTTGGCCAGCAGCACCAGTGCCGAGAAGCCGTTACACATTTAGCTGCTACGAGTACTACGGCTTTAGATACCAAATATAATCTCGGAGTCAGCAAGACTCCTTTCTCCCTTCTGTGCTTGTATGTCCGTGCGATCGTGCCCGAGAGTGCCCCATGTGCCACACTGTGCATGTAGAGGTTAGGGGACGACCGTCAGTTATCAGTCTTTTGACATCTATTGTTTGGGATAGTTTGTCACTCTTTTGGCTGCGTCTACCAGGGTACCTGGGCCACGAGTCTGCAGAGACTCTGTGTCTTGCCTTCCAACTTCTTTCTATTCCCCACTGCAGATTACAGATACCCCGCAGTATATGTTCTATGGTTTCACAGCAAGTACCTTTACCACCCAGCCATCTCCTCGGCCCCATTTCCTTCGTTTGAATAATACTGTAACTAATATTCCATTGTACAGATACACCACATTTTCTTTATCTACAGATATGTAAGCTATTCTTAGTCCAGTTATGCTGAGAATGCTGCAAACATGGCAAATGAAAGCTCCTTCCACACCCCGACTCCTCTTAAATCAGCCATTATTGGGATATGGCTTCTAGGCGGTTCCTTCATCTCTTGGGCCACCTGCCATGCTACCTGACTGTCGCCCTGGCTAAGCAGAAGAGTTGGGGAGTCCCACGTGTCCAATTTTGCTTGCCACATGCTTCTGTATCAAAGAAATCACGATCAACGACAAAGCCATGAAGCTCTCCCCTTCTGCCTCCTCCTGAGGACTTTCAGTCTTATTTTAATTCATTTTGCGTTGTTTTCTGCTTATAAGGTGAGATGAAGGCTTGAGTTTGCTGCACCCACAGACATCTAATTCTCCTCATGCTATCTCTCACATCTAATTCTCCTCACGCTATCTCTCATATCTAATTCTCCTCACGCTATCTCTCACATCTAATTCTCCTCACGCTATCTCTCACATCTAACTCTCCTCACGCTATCTCTCACATCTAACTCTCCTCACGCTATCTCTCACATCTAACTCTCCTCACGCTTGGAGAGAGGATGGTTCTTCTGCTTGGTATTTTTGGCAGTCTTGCCAGGTTCAGAGGACTGTGAGTCCATGGGTTTGTTTCTGGGCTGTCCAATTGCACTGGCCTTTGTGCCCATTTAAGATTGTTTTAATTACAGACTTGCAAGCAAGAATTACGGTACCTCCGCCTTTCTTTGTTTTCCCTCACAAGATTGTTTTGGCTACCTTGGACTCTTATTTGGTTCCCCATGAATTTCACATAGTGACTTCTCTTTTTCAGTTAAAAAAAAAATGTGGTAAGGATGTTGACAGAGGTGTCTCAAGACAATAGGCCCTTTTAGCATCTACTGTGAGGCTGGCTCTGTCTTGCTAGTTTTCGAGAGTGCTACACAGAGCAAAGGTGGTAACATTGTCTGGCTTTGTTGTTACTACTGTTTGTAATGATTTAACAAAAGGAAGCTCAAACCATATGCTGTCACGATTTTAAATCTCTATTGTTATATGTGTGTTACTGGAAGGCCTTCTATACTCAGGTCTATAATTCATGGTGCTTTTTTTTTTTTTCATTTCTACACTTAAAACCTTTCTGTGTAGAATACATTCATGTGTCCTGGGTGAAGAGATCTAGTTCTCAGCCAAAACGGTAGCCACTGTGGCAGTGGGGGTTCACTAAGTGATTCACTCTTCCTAACGCTAAGTACCAAATTTTCCATGTATCCAAATGGCATCAGCCCTTTCAACGTGAGAGCAAAGTTGAGATCACCAATGTGTAAGAAGGAAAGTCAGCAGGTGCACAGTGTGGCAGAATCTCATCTCCTGCCCAGAGTAGGTCTGCAGCTCTCAACCGCCTCCCGACATTGGAGAAAGGAGATGCAGAAAGCCACATGACCCCAGGCCATGTTTATGAAATGGCACAGGTGCAGCAAGTGTGTTCCTGCTCCCAGGGCAGACACCATGGCACCTGACAGGGAGGATCTATAAAGGAGTTAAAACACAACTGAGGTATCCCAAAGAGCAGCTATGAGTGCCGGAGCCACAGTCAGTGCTGTGGTGTGTGACAACTTCCTCATAAACAGCAGGCACGTTTTTATTTAGAGACAGTGTTGCCTAGAATTTTTGTGGTGTCATAACCTTTAAATAAATCACACCGGCTAGACCTCAGGAAGGTGGCTCATAGCTTCGGTGGGTTTTCCCACTTGCTTTGAGAGTTTCCTAGAACTCGACATCTCAGAGTGGGGGGTGGGGGAGCCATGAAAAGTGACCGGAGAGAAGTGCTGTTAGCCTCGTTAGCAGTAGCAGCGGGGGCAGCTATCATGTGAGAGCCAGGGAAGAAAATAGTCTGCACAGTCAAACCCATTCCCACACTGGGATTTATCTGCTGAACATTCCCGTGCAGCCAGAAGAGAAACTCAAGCCCTGGAGAGGCTTAGCAAGTAGCCAGAGGTCAGGACGGAAATAGAGAGGAGGAGAACCAAGATTTACACCAACGCCCGAGCCTCACGAGGTCACAGCTTCTTCATGGTCTTTGGAGGTAACAGAATTTCTTTACAATAACTATTAAACTAAAATAATGATGGAAATCTTCAAATACTATTTCACACACTCTCCCCTCAGACCGCCCCCCCCCAAAATCCTTCAACAAGGGGCTAGAGAGAGATGGCTCACAGATTTAGAGCATTACTGAGGAACAGGGTTCAGTTCCCAGAACCTTCATGGCGGCTCACAACTGTAACCCCAGATCCAGGGGACCTGACACCATTCTTTGACCTTCCAGGGCACTGAATACATGTGGTACACTGGCATTCAGGCAAAAAACACATTAAAAAAAAGTCTTTACAACATTAAATAGAATACATGAAATAACTTAAAAATCAAGCAATCAATCAATCTGAGATTGGCCAGCGTATGGCTGGTGCTTCTCTATTGTGGATCATATCAGAAACTAGTATGAAGCCTTTTGAAAATAATATGATTATCTAAGCAACTATATAACGCATGTGCACTTCACTTTGAAGTAGTTGTCACAAGAAAACTCTCCAAACGTTGACAAAGATGATTGCAAAACAATTCATAATGCAATCCCTGTGAACGTGGTAGAGAACCAACGCAAATATCCAAGAGGCTCAATGCTATTAAACCATTAAACCTGATCACACCGTGGCATGTAACAAAATGGAATGTCAATGGTTACAAGCAGGTTTGCTTCAAAAGCCACACAGAGGAAGATTTCCTCATTAGGCTTAAACTAATTTCAGGCCAGCCTTGAGTTGTGAAACTAACTGACCACCATGCATACAGCCAGGGGGGAACCCACGGCTCATGGTTAAATTCTGTGCTGACAACGTGATATCCTGTATAACAGCTACTTTACATGCTGTACGGTGGCTTTTGTTTTTGTTTTTGTTTTTGTTTTTGTTTTTGTTTTTCGAGACAGGGTTTCTCTGTATAGCCCTGGCTGTCCTGGAACTCACTTTGTAGACCAGGCTGGCCTCAAACTCAGAAATCCGCCTGCCTCTGCCTCCCGAGTGCTGGGATTAAAGGCATGCGCCACCATGCCCGGCAAAGTGGCCTTTCTTTTATTCTGGCTTTCTGTTCTGATGTGTAACAGGCTGAGGAGTCATGTGACTATACTATCGCTGCAATAAAAAAAATGAGAACATGTAGGTAGTGCATGGCTGATTGCATATGGCCCTGCGTGTCATACATAGAAACATCAGTGAATACGTTTTATAAGACCTTTAGATCCGGGCTGGTGAGATTGCTCAGTGGGTAAGAGCACCGACTGCTCTTCCAAAGGTCATGAGTTCAAATCCCAGCAACCATATGGTGGCTCACAACTATCCATAACAATATCTGATGCCTTTTTCTGGAGTGTCTGAAGACAGCTACAGTGTACTTAATATAATAAATAAATAAATCTTTACTAACTAGTACCCCCTGGGCTCGTGTCTCTAGCTGCATATATAGAAGAGGATGGCCTAGTTGGCCATCAATGGGAAGAGAGGCCCCTTGGTTATGCAGACTTTATATGCCCCAATACAGGGAAACGCCGGGGCCAAGGGGTGGGAGAGGGTGGGTAGGGGAGCAGGGCCGGGAGGGGGGAGGATATAGGGAACTTTCTGGATAACACTTGAAATGTAAATGAAGAAAATATCTAATAAAAGTTGAAAATAAATAAATAAATAAATAAACAGGAAAAAAAAAAAGATCTTTAGATCCTTAAAAGGAAGTATTAGACAGTCAGTGTTGTTGAATGTGTTCAAGTTACAGGCTGCCTTAGAAATGTATGTCCAACTGAGAATGTATATGGGGGAAATTAGAAACATAGAAAACTGTTCAGTTAGTACAATAAGTTAAAAATTATATCTTAAGACAATTTTACAATAAAATATGATCTGATATAAAATAACACATTTGGAGAAGTGTCCAGTTTGACTTTACATGAACCATATTTTAAAAATCAGTTTAAGCTAAATTGATCTGTATAATAAAATATCATCTTCTGTGTTAGATGGCTCAACAAATCATGCTCCCCAAACTCCCATGTCATAGCCGCTTAGTTACACCTTAAAGCCTGAATTTTGACTTAGAACTATACCAGCAAAAGTAATTCCAAATAAATTTCAGTATGTTTAATCATTACTTTTCAAATAAAAATATTTTAATATATTCATAAAGTGGTCACTTACCTGAATTAAAAGCTGTAAACAGACTCTTCCTTGAAGGACCTAGAACAGGACAGAAACATAAACACACGCTTTATTGGAAATGCTACGCAAATCTCTAGCTATCTTGTAAATAACAGTGATTTCATTTTCCAAAAGCCCTCCTTTAACCTCTAAATTTTAGGTTCCAGCTATCCACTGAGAAAATTACAAGATACAAACAACTTGATCAAGTACACTTTTTCAAATATAGATAATATAATAAGTATCTAATTGGTTAGTAGTAAGGGTGATATGAGTTAGTCATCAAAAACACAGCATCAATTTTAAAAAGACAAAGTATGGTATATTTTGTAGTCAAGAACAATTAAAGCTCATTTAAATTTTAATTTACTTATTGTTTATTCTAGTGTCTGAATCCAGGGCCCACAGGTTGGGAGAACACTCCACCACTGAACTATTCTCCAGCCAAAAGGAGGCCCATCCCTTAGCAGTGAGCTTGTACTTTCCCTGTTCTACTGCACACAGGAAACAGGCTACACTTTGTGAAAGAAGAATGCTGGTGTGTGCCCTCCCAGTGTACTCATATACATTAAATAAATAAATCTTTAAAAAACAAAAGAAAGTAAGGAAAAAGCATCACTAAATGTAGCCTAGGTCAGCAGCCTCAAGTTACCACATGATCTTTTACACATACACCAGCATCCATCCATACATACATACAAAGAGAGCATAGAGGGAAAGGTGTTGTGGCCTGACTTCTTCTAGTCATCTGTGAAGAAGAATACACTGGAGATGTTTCTCCAAACTGATGCAGTATAAAATGCAGCCAGGATCCATACAGGTAGATGCTAGGAGAGCTATAAGCACCTGTGCTCAACATTAAATACTCAAGTGACTAACCATCTGTAGATGACTGGTTGGAACAGCCAGAGTCTGTCTGGGGGATTTTAAAGAGAAGATCATCTCCCTTTACAAATATGTGGCCATCATAAAGGGACCTCCACAAGATACATATAGATTCAACTGTAGGGCTTACAGGAGATTGGCATGTCCTGTTTCGCAGTCATCAGTGGGGTTCTCTAATTCTCTGAAAATCACCTCCGGATCAAAGCTCCATGAACAAAGTTTATTTTTAGTTACTGTTAGGGGTAGAATGGGATCCCCAGTTCCAGATATTACCGCCATCTTCGCAGGGGACACTCTGGTGCCTCAGAGCTCTGTATAAGACAAGTAAGACCCTAATGGCACAGTAAATAATCTCCCCCAACAGGACGCAATCCACCCTGTATTTTTGTTTTTCTCCTTGAACCCAGTAGAAAGAAAAAAGTAGGCTGGAGAAATAGCTCGGCGGTTAAAAACACTGATTGATCTTCCAGATGTTCTGAGTTCAAATTCCCAGCAACCATATGGTGGTTCACAACCATCCATAACAAGATCTGATGCCCTCTTCTGGTGTGTCTGAAGACAGCTACAGTGTACTCATACACATTAAATAAATAAATCTTTGAAAAACATAAGAAAGTAAGGAAAAAGCATCACTAAATGTAGACTAGGTCAGCAGCCTCAAGTTACCACATGATCTTTTACACATATGGCAGCATCCATCCATCCATACAAAGAGAGAGAACATAGAGGGAAAGGCATTGTGGCCGGTGACTGCTTTTTCAATTTCCGGATATAAATTATGGGTCTCAATCATTCTTTTCGAGAAAAGCGAGCTTTCAAGGACCTATGAGCAGAGCTGTGCCACACTCTTGGCTTCGTGGTGACACTGCAGGCTAAGTGTACACTACACACTGCCTGTTCTGACAGCAGCCACAGTGAGTGCAAGGTGAACGACACAGAAGGATCAGACACAAATGGCTGGGAGCAAAGCAGGAAAAGCCCATGGTCTTGAGCAGAGCAAGCAGGTAACAGACAGGAACTATGGGCATGGAGAGGAAATAAGCCATACCCCTTGTTCCTCTCTCTCATCTAGAGGGTCATCCTAGGTGACCTGAATACCAGTTCTTGTTAGTGTCTCTGGACATCTCTGCTCTACCTGCTATTTTCTGGGATTTGTTTTATTTCTTATTTTATGAGATGGGTGTTTTGCACATGCCTGTGTATATGTGTGCACGTGCAAGTGTGTGTGCATGGTGCCTGGGCAGCCCAACAGAAAGAGAATCAGATCCCCCAGAACTGGTATTACAGATGGTTGTTAGCCACTCTATGGGTGCTGGGAATTGAACCTGGGTCCTTTGCGAGACCAGTCAGTGTTCTTAACCACTGAGTCATCTCCCTAGCCTCTCCACCTGTTGATTTTTTACTAATGGGCTCCATCTGTCTATAGAATTTGGAGACTCTTGGGGAATGAGAACATCTCATTGTTAACATTTAATTTTCTTACTCACACCCTGTGTTTAAATACATAATTGTTAAATGTACCATAAGCCTACTTGTCAAAATTTAACCTCCTGAAAGCCAAGGAGTTTAAAAGTATTTCCTTCTAATCACAACGAAGACAATACCTTTTGGAGAAGTCTTGAGCAAGTGAGCGTGAGCTCTGGGCACCAAAGGCTTCAGATACAAGGGTCCTGACCCATTCTGACATGCTTGTTTGGGAGGTTTCTCTTCATACTTGTTGATGGCAGCATGACCACCTATAACAAAATGGAAAAGAACATCTTATTTAGTACATAAATACAATAGCAGCCCCAAGGTTTGTTCCAAAGAGACTACAATTTGATAGCAACTACCAAGTGTCAAGAACACAGAGGCAGTTTCTGGCCTCAAGTATGTAAAATAAATGTTTCCAGAATGCAAAAGCAAAAACAAACAAACAAAATACATTTTGTTCCTAGGCAATTTATGCACATTTCCAGCTTGGCTTTTTATCCAGAGAGGTGAAAGATAAATGGCCACCCATGCTGCCTAATAAACATCCCCAGTACACGCACAGGTAAGCATTCCTCTCAAGGAAGACGACATAGACTGTAAGCAGCCAATGCTAATGAAGTAAAAAAAGAAAAGAAAAGAAAAACAATCAGACAAAATCCTCAGTGGTTTCAAGAGTAAGATCTGGTATTTCGGCGCTAAACTGTCAGCATCCACTCTGTTACAAAAGGTACTCAAACTCAAATAGACTCTCACTTAAGTAATGGAAACCATCTATAAGAAAACACAAAATTTCCTAAAGACACTAAAGAACCTGACCTATTTTCTCTAAGACACTGCCAACACATAATTCTAGGCATACACTCTTAATATACCATGTAATAAATAAATCATAATTTCTTCCTGGTATAAAATGGTCCACATGAATTATTTGTCACCCTGGTTCAGAAGCCACGTTAGCATCTCTGTATCGCTTTGATTTCAGTCTATGCACTGTGAAGCAAGAGTGTAAATTACCAACTTCATACATGCCTCTCGTTCAACGTGAACACAAAATGTTTTTCACTAGGCTAAATGATCTCATCCCCCACCAACAATGCCCACCCCCCCCCACAGGCTTTCTTGGTCCTCACCCAGCATCTATGCACTGAGCCATCTGTTAACTCCCCTTATAACCTGGATGACATTCCTAATATTAGATCAACACAAATCTACCCTCCTGGTAGCAAGCTTCTGCCTAGCTCCTGTCCTGACTTCTGATTCTCACCTTGCTTAGAACTTAGGGAATAGGGCTTTCCAAACTTAGCAGGATGTTAGCGGACACGGAGATCTAACATTTGACATCACATTCTAAAGGACACATGGAACAATGGCACCAACCTTTCAGAGGGTGTATTTTAAGATACTCGTGAGATGTGGGCATTGACTTGCAGTAGGTGCTTAACTGACTTAAATCCAATCCAAGGGAGTCCCTTTTGTTATTACAGTTCCATTTTAGACTTGCTCTTCTTAGAGCAACTTTGGTTACACTCAGTAGCAAGGTAAGTCAATTGTTCTAATTTTGAAAAATTAAATCCAGCTCAGTTTATGAACAGGATATCTGACTGCCCCTAAGTCTAGATACAAGCTTCATTCTTCTGAGCCTTACTCACAAAGGACTCTCGCTTACTAAAAACTTAGTGAATGAATTCCTCACTGACACAAAGGAGGCCCCAAGCTACTGGCCTCATACAACAGTAGAATCTGGCCTGGAAGAAATCTACCTGTTCTCTTGAGGACTCACTGTGGCAACAAGAGCTAGCACCAGATTCCATCAACTTTTGAACACCGCAGAGTCAATATCCACATCTCAAGGATAAAAGACACTGGGCTCAGATACAAATATGTGTGTGTTATATATTTATATGAAATATGTGTTAAATATTCATACTCCATGATTATGAGCACCCAACTTTACCAGCTGTAATAAGTTGAACACACTTTTATGACCTAACATGTAAGTATTCTCTCCATTTCCTGAGCACATTCCTCCTGGCTGGCACACTGCCTTTCACTAAGTTCCAACTTGAAGACTGACTACTACAATAAGGTGCGAGGCCCTTGAAGCCTTTCTCCTTCCTCCCTACTCAGCTCCTAGCATGCTGGCTGGCCCAGAATCCTGTCGATTTCCAACTGTTGCCTCACTCAGAGCTGCTTATTACAATGTTCTCTTGGTTATGCTACAACGGGTTTCTCTAAAATCCCTATTTTCATATATATTCCCAGCCCCAGGGAATGTTGCAAGTGGAATAAGAAGCGGAGAAGACAGGACGTGGAGAGAGAAAATGCATTGACCGTTTCAGAAAAACCTAAGCAGAAGAAGAAACTTCCTTGCTCCAAAGAGCTTCTCTCTTCAGTCTCAACGTTGACTTGTGAGCTAGCGTGTCTTACTACATTCTGGCATCTAGTTAAATAAGTTTTTGTTTTTATTAAACTCCGTGTATCTGCACAGAAATAAAAACTCTCATTTCTGGAAATCTTTGGAAATCAGCTTAACGCTCTGCACTGTGCCTGATCATCTGCCTACCTGGCTTAAAGTCAAATTACTGAAGTCTAAAGCTCAAAAGCAAAAGTCACAAGAATGTCTCATATACCCCACAGAGAGATACTAAAAGAGAACAGACAAGACTAATAGGTATCAGAATATTCCCTCATGAAGTAATCCCTTCAGAGGGTGTGCACTCTAACATGCCTTAGAAGATGGAGACAGCACTATCTGCTACCCACCTCTCTCTATTCTTTGCCTGTGTCAGACATCACTAGTCAAAAACCCTTTTCCTCTGAACCTGGAGGCAGCCTGAGAAAGAATCAATTGGTTCTTATCAACTGCCTCGTGTTGACAGATATGACCATACTCACTAACCATTTTTGCCACAAGAGAAACAAATCTGAGGGTCAGGAAGACTCATCCTTTCTGCCCACTTAGTTGGGCAAACTGAAGTGCTTTCCTTCCAAGAGACAGGGTGGCATCATGGTACTGTGGTGAAGAAAAGGAGGCAGGTGCATACAGCTGGGAGGATGCTGACCGTGGTCCAGGTCTCCCTTCCCGTTCATCGGGTTTAAGATAACTGTCCGATTCGCCGTGGGTTAATAGAAACCAGAACAAGCCCCAGGTGAGTAGTACCCCTTCCTGTCACTTCCTGTCCGCCAGGCTGCCACCCAAGTGCAAGAGAGGATGGCCCATTTCTTTATTTAATCTTTCGGATCTCCTATTGCGGGTAGAGTACAAACAGCTTTGGTTTGCATCTCTGCCACTGTCCCACACCATCTGTCTGTCCTCAAAAATAAACATGCTTTTGTGGCCAAAGGGAAAGGGGAAGGAAATCTCTAGTCTCCACAGTCCTGCGCACGTGGCAAAACCACTTTCTCAAGACCTGCTTCCAAATTGCACAATGTTCTCTCTCATTTGGTATAGACAAACCACTGCACAATCTTTACACTAATACTTAACTTTAATTTTTCCTATGCACTCATTTAAAAAAAAAAAAAAACGCGCTAAACCCTCAGATACAAAAAAGAGTTGCCTTATACACCTCCTTTCAACCAGCTTATAACTCGGTAACATTGTTTCTAAGGATCCCCAAGTGCCAAGGACCAGATGCCAATTTCCCAACAGCACTGTGCGATGGAGTTTAAACAGACCACTAACAATATAACATCACAAAGCAAAGGGAGGCAAAAGGGAGCAGGTGTAGCCCCTTCAAAGAGGCTCCAGGGTGGGAGCTGGTCAGTCGTGATATGCCAGCTAAAGATTAAGTGATCCCTCCATAACAGCAGCAAGATGATTTTGGTTCAAAATAATTTTTTTTAAATATCTTAGAAGGCAGTTTTTTAAAAACCACATACACATTTAATACTATTATGTGAATCATATATTAATTATAACTGAAGACAACAAAAAATCTGATCCTTTCATTTAAATTCTAAGGAAATATTTTTCTACATTTGCCAGCCACACACTCAAAACGTAGTATTTAGTCAGAAATTAAATCATCCAACAGCATTTTAATCAGAAATTAAATCATCAAATGGTCTTTGGTAATAGGATAGCATCATACCAAGAACACTGATAAGCTGAATTATAATTGGTTTAAGCCCCCAAACCCAGAAAACACACAATAAAATTTGTTCCCAACAGATCCATTCACATCTTAAATATATATAAATACAGCCACGGAACACCCACAGTCAACACAAATTACAAGCAACAACAAAGCTAATAACCAAGAGGGCCTAAAAAATCAATTTATTTAATAAAAATTTAAGCATGCTTACAAAGCAAAAAAATCAAATGAGAAACCGTCAACCTACTTCTTTTCCTAGTAAGCGTGGCTAACAAAGGAATTATACAAAAGCTGTAGGATCCCACGACAAGCAGTGCCAATAAGGTAGCATCGTACTGCCTTTCTGAACCAGCCGGGGGTGTGAGTGTAGAATTGATAAAGATCGTTGAAGAAATATCAGTTTCTGTACAACTGCGAAATCCTCCTGGTATAGTCATTTAAAAAGGAACAAAGCAAGCTCAGGCAGGAAAAGCTGCAGCCATGTTCATGCATCCCTCCTTCATGCCTGCTCTCAGTCAATTAGAATGGGGAGGGGGAGAACTGTAAGCCACCAGGCACAGACGAAACCAGCTGCACATCACACTAAGAGAGAGACTGGCGGATGTGTATGCTTAATCTGTAAGAGGGACGCACGGCCACTAGACAGGCTCTGCGGGTACACGGGGAAACCCTTTTGTTAACAGACAAAAAGAAAGGACAAAGGCATTTCGAAACCTCCTTGGCAGGGTCAGACAGGCTACTGGGGCAGTGGCCAGTTCAACATGGCTGTTCGATAGAAAACCCGGGGTGTGATATCTTGGAATGTGTCTGCTCCGAGTGTCACCTACTCTATCATTATGGCTTTCAGGGTTTGCTGGTGATTCTAGCAGGGTGTTTTGTTTTGTTTTTGTTTTTGTTTTTGTTTTTGATTTTGTTTTTGTTTTTGTTTTAATTTGCACAGTAGGACAAAGAAGTCTAGATGGGAGATGAATTCACAATAACAACTGCTAGTCATATTTTCAGGTTCACAAAGAATTAATTATCTATTAGCATAAACCCTCTGGGGTTTCCCCCACCCCTTTAAATTTTAAACAATAAATACATTCAAAAATAATAGCCCTCTTTAATTTTAAGTAACATACTCTAGTATTTGTCAAGTGCCACTACGCAGATACTATGTGCCTATGTATGGGACCAGCCTCTGCATTCGGTGACCTGTCTGAAATGAGTCCTTTGCCATTAACTCAATGCCTATTGTCTATAATCTATCCTGTCACATACTTGCTGTGTGACTTTGATCTGGTAATCACTGAGCCTCAGTTAAGTCTCCTAAAAGTCCAAGGTAAAGACCAAGGTATTGGGGTGGAGGCAGTGTAGTCATGGAGGGTGTATGTGGATGGTAGCTCTGTTGCTGGTCTACACCCAAAGAGTTTGATGACTCTGGCCCCATTCCCCCCCCACACACACACACAAAAGACATGCATTTGTCATTAAAGCAAAGAACTCACATCTCCAACTCTGCCTCACAAATGTATATAATCTGTCTTTCTCCTCATCTGCCTTTTATTATTAATAAGGATATTTCTCTGTGACCTGTATCCCTCCCTGTACCTATTATGATCCTAGGCACAGCAGGCCTTCCCAAGTTGTTTGTCTTAATTCATTCAAGGATTATTTCGTGAGGAAATTTGAGGAGAAAGGGGGGAAACAAAACAAAAAGCATCTTTTAAATAAAGGGGAGAAGTCTTTTGGGGGGGAAAAGAACTTACTTTCTTTGCCTACTCGACATTGCAGAAAATAGAATTTACAAAAACTTTCAGAGTATTCCCCCGAGTTTAAATTATTTAAGCTTAAAGCTGTATAATTTGTACCACCCTGCAGCTGGCATCTAAAGCAGAAGTTTAAAAAAGAACTTCTACAAGACACTCTTTTGAAAACAAAACAAAACAAAACCGCAGCGATGGTTTTCCTGATCTCCAGCTGGATTACAAGAGCCCCAGCTACTATTCTCTTCCAATCAGCCCCGCAAACATGTCAGCTCAAATAATGTACTTTAAGTTCCTTTATATAGCACGTTGCCAGCAATACGTAACCATTTCAGGGTCCCCTGGAGGTTCATTCAAAGAAATCTACTCCTAAAAACTTGTTTCCAGGTCAAACATTCTGAGTAGTTACAAAGAAGCAATGTGTAAAACTCCCACTAAGCTACAAAGACAAAATTAATTATTTGTGGACCATTGGCTTTGCCTATGTCTACTGTCTCAACAACCCACAAAATGTGACATCAGTCTGGCTTACAGTCACTGCTATAGGCGCTCAGATCGCTGTGGGTGCTGGCCACTGACCGGGTGCTTCCTGCCCTGCATATCAAGGATGCTTCGGATATAGGAAGTGGTCTAGGCAAATTCACCCAAGAAGACTGTGCAGTTTTCAAGCACGGAGGCTTTCCTTGGGATTAAAAAAAATAATAATAAAGGTTTCTATCCAATGTGAAAACTTGTACTTTAAGCTGGTACACTCAAACTTCTCTATCGACCACAGAGTAAATTAATGTTCAACGCTATGAGGCTTCAGATGAGAGACAGAAGCTGCACACACACTTACTTGTTTTGAATAATTCAGAAGCAGAAGAGCGGGAATGATGAAGCAATTAGGCTGCGAGAAGTGTGGCTGTAAACCCTCGAGCCTCAAGTAATTAACTCACACATCTTCTCTAATGTGCAAGAAGGACCAGAAAAAAAAAAAGTCATTAAGAAAGAAGTCTTTGGTAAAACCGTGATCAAAGCAGAAACAATCTGATGTGATACTTTTCCTTTTAACATTAAGATAAGCAGATTGCTCCGTGAGCACATGAGGTGGCCATATTTAAAAAGATGAAAATTTTAAAGCACTCAAAGCAAAAAACATGGTTGGGAGAAATCTTTCATTAAATAAAAATGTTTGGAGCTGAACAGCAGGTGGCGCTACACTTATTCTTTTTATTCCCCGGTCCTCTTTTCTTTCATCTTTCCAGTTCATTTGCCAAAGTTGATGTGAGGAATGCTTTTCACTCAAATTTTTAACACTGTGTTGCTGGGGGGTGGGGAGGGTGGGGGGGAGGTGTACTTGCCAAACAATTGTTTTAGTCAGAACTACTTGAACACGCTTACCTTCTCTTGAGAAGTCTATTTGGTGCACTTTATGCTCTACTCAGGGACTTACTTGAGACTGAACCTCAAATCCTCAAGCTCAGCCCATCCCCCATCCTCTTTCTGAAGACCTGATCCACTCACACTGAACTCCTTATGGTGTTTCAACAGCGTGGATGCTCTGACTTACTCTTGCTTCCCTTTCATTAGGCAATCTTCAAATCACTGGGATCATGTGTTTATCATCTCCGTATATCCTGGCACCGAGTGTCTCCATGCGAGCTATGCTGGTAGTATCGCAGCCCTAGAGTGCATCAAGGGTTGGAAAGACCTTTGACAAAAATGATGCTGTCACATTTTACCAATGGCAGACAAATAAGGTGACGGTGGCAAAATGTCATGTCCACTGGTTTGTCCCAGCACGTGACAGAGCACTCACCTAGCATGCAGGAGGCCCTGGGTTCAAGGTCAGGCACCTTGAAAAAAAATCCATTAAATATAAGCTGAGCTGTTAAGAATTCTGGCTTCTCCACAAGCCACCCCTGCCAGGTCAGCCACCCCACCCCACCCCAACCCCTGCTATCCTGGCTTTTGTTCATACCTCCTACTGGCTTCCTGAGCTCGATCTGGGTGAAAACTCTAACATCTCCGAGAGCAGACGAATTCCTAACTCAACTCTGTTCCTTGGACTTTACCAAGCAAGGAGTAGGGAGTGAGCTGCAACAGGTGTCTGCTGAAATCAGTGTTCTTTCCATGCCATGAGTAAATGACTCATTTTGTTAATACACTCTCCTCTCACCATCTATACCAAGGCATTGAATCGCCCATTTTACACGGCAATTTGACTCTTGGAAGTCTATTATTTAACAAGTCCTTACTAACAGTTACAGCAAGTGTTACATGTTCAAACACCCATTCCGCTTTCATTTCATGTGCCAGCCTTTTTCACTGCCTTTAGGAGGAACAGAAAAGCAGGTCTTTAGAATACAAATGTATCCAACTGCTAACCCTGTCGGCAAAAACATCCAGATGGAGTCAGCCCCAAAGGCAAAGCTCCGGGGATCAAGTTTTCTGGGCCACAGCTACAACGTAGTCAAAACCTAGCAAGCTCGGAAGATACAGGATTCCTTGGGAAGGTGTGCTTCCCAGTACCGCCTCTGGAAACACCATAGTCTTAGAGAGCTTTCCTAGTGTGCCTCCAGAGACCTACACCATGCTCACTAACGCACAACCTGCCCAGAAGCGCACGTGCCCATACTCGGTCACCAGCCCCTTACCTGTCCTAGCCCATGTTCCTTAGGAAGGTTCCAAGGGAACTCTTGATACCCCAACCCACCCTCTCCCTTCTACCTACTTCACCAAAAGCTTAACTTTGAAAAGCGGAGTCTTGCTCTGTTGTCCATCTTCCTGGGCTCAAGCAATCCTCCTGCTTCAGCCTCCAGGGCACTTGGACAACAGGCATATGCCTCTATACCCAGTTTGCAGGTATGTGTGTGTTCATGTGGATACCCATGTGGACAGGAGGTACCTGTACACAGCTACTCATGCACATGGAGGCTAGAGGTCAGTGAGATCATTCCTTATGATTGCTAGATATTGGACACGGGTCCTCAAGCTTGCATGGCAAGTACTTTACCAACTGAGGTATCTTCTCCGTCCCTACCCAACGTCACGCTGCGACTAATGCTGCGACTAATGCTACTAGTTATTAGTCATGTTGTCATGTTACAAAAGCAACTTGGATGAATAAACAGCTGTCTTGGACCACACGTCTGACTGGGGGAGTGGCACTGGTGCCTAACCATTGTCCCTCTGCTGTGCCATGGGAAAGCTGCATCCCAGTTAGAGGAAGAAGAACCAGAGACAGAGGTAGCCAAGTTCAAATCTGAGCCTGAACTCTGAGAAGCTGCCCACACGCAAACAGTGAATGTCTAACAGGCAGTGCTTCTCCACGACTCCTCCTGTTTCCCTTGGTGCTAAGTGCAAGCTAAGGGGGTTATATAAGAAAGCTGCATGTAAATCACGGACACTACAGAAAGCCCCTTGGTATCGTGGGAGTAAAATGAGAGTCGCATTGCCCAAGTACCAAACTTTTTTTTTTACAATTTTATAACAAAACCACTTTATTCTAATTAACTCACAAAAACAGCTGGTTTAAGGTGGCCGCTCAAGCACTTGGCCAGTCCTGAGCTCTATACAGCTCTGCAGACTCCTACACTCAGATTGGAAGGGCCATTTGCAAACAATAGAGCTCCACGCAGGAGCTTTCTAATTTCCCTACCAATTATGTTTATAGACAGGTCCGCCATAAAAAAGAAAAAAAGGAAAAAGAAAAAAGGATAAAAAAAGGAAACTGGGAAAAATAGCTTTATGTTTTCTGATGAGTGTTCTCTTTGCCCATGTGATGATTGTCTTCATCATCTAAGGCCTCCCTGGGTCTCCTTTCTAAATGCTACACTACACACACACATGCACACGCACACGTGTGCTTGCACACACTATTTTCATATACACTGTAGGCTGGGATCTGCATATGAGGGAGCACATGTGATTCTTTTCTGAATTTGGGTGACCTCGGTATATTTTGTAACCTCATCCATTTTTCTGGAAGTTTCAAGATTTCACTTTTCTTTATAGGTGAATAATATTCAATAGTGTACGTGTACCACATTTTCCTTATCTGTCTGTTGATAGCCATATTTAGGTTTCTTCGCCTTCCTCACTGTTGTGAGTAGCACAGTAATAAAACATGGTCTCTCTAGTAGAGTGTGGAATTCTCCGAGTATATGTCCAGGAGGGGAATAGCTGGGATACAGGGTAGTTCTATTTTCATTTTAAGAAACTTCCAAACTGATGTCCAAATAATGTATTGATTTGCAGTCCCACACAAATTTAATTTATTTCAATAAAGAAGAGTGGGAATTTCTCCAAATCCCCACCAACACTTATCAGGTTTCTTCACGGCAGCCATTCTGACTGGAGTAACACTGTATCTCAGAGTAGTCTTAATTTACATTCTTCTGATGATTAGGGATATTGAACACTTAGAAAAAATAATTAGTCTTCTGTGTATCTTCTAAGAAGTGTTCATTCTGTCAGATTAGCAGTATTATTTCCCCAATGTTTAATTTTTGCAGTTCATTAGAGATAAACCTCCTGTCTGAAATGCAGGTAGTAAAGATATTCTCTCATTCTATGAGCTGTTTGGCCCACAGTTGATGGCTTCTTTCGCTGTGCATAAACATCGTAATCTCAAGAAATCCCACTTGTTGATTCTTGGCCCTAGTTCCTGTGTTACCGTGCTCTGTTCAGAGATGGGTTGCTCACCCCTACATCTTTTCTCTTACAACTTCAGTTTATGAATTAAGATCTTTTGATCTACTTTGAGTCGATTTTTGTAGAGGCTGAATGATACAGACCTGACTTCAGTCTTCTGCAGGTGGGTATCTAAGATTTGTCAATATCATTTTTGAAAAGGCTTTTTTTTTTCCACTGCAGTGTTTTCTGATTTCTTCAACAAAAATTAGGCTCTACCCTCCTTGCTTATTTACAGATCCTCTGGCCTATTCCATTGGTTTAAGAGCATGTCCCCATCCTGAGCTGTCTTTCCTTATCATTCCGTCTCTTTGAGGTTAAGGTCGTGACACTTCCAGCCATGTTCCTTCGCTCCTTTGGGTTGCTTTTGTTATTCATGGTCTTTTCTTTTTTTTAAGTTCCATATGATTATGACTCTTTAATTCTTAACCAGTGAAATAGGACACTGGAATTTGGGTGGATATTACGATACATATGTAGATTCACTTTTTAAATTATAACCGTTTTCACCGTATTAGTTCAAGTTCAAGAGCGAGAAAGAAAAGTATCACACAGGAAGTTTAAATTTAGAATGAAATAGTTGCAGAAAAACATACTGCAGTATAATGGCAGTATCATGGGGTCTGACAAGATGGAGTATACTGGAAAAGAAAAAGGCTGGGGTGAGAAGATCGCCATTCCTTCATCATTCGCATTTAAACATTTATTGGTATGAATTTTCTCTAGATGGCGAGCACAGTTAACAATGAAAAGTCATACATGCAGAAGACAATGGGGACCACATTCAAACACACAACTCCCAGTACAAAGTGGATCCAGCAACCAAGAAAGGAGATACTGGATGGACAAGGTAGATTCCAGTAACTGTTTGAGTCCATCTGCAAGCAGTAGCTCGCCATCCACCCTTTTATTTCACTAAAGAAGGACACTAAGTCAATGCCTGCATCCATAGCTTGTATATGGTTATTATGAAGACAGCCACTTTACTAGTGGAAAGTCATGATTTCCTAATAGATATGTTTCCTAGGGCTTGAAATGAAAGCCAAAGAATGCGCTCCCCAGTGGCCCTCCTTTATCTTCCCCATCTATGAAATACTTTATTCTCCAAGAGAAAGCCCCAGGGCCTTTGAAGGTGCATTGCCAGTCTTCCAGTGCTGACCCAGCCTACTCTAAGGAAAGGCCTGGAAAAGGTAAGTGAGTCCACACTGCAAGAGAAATGCCTTCAAAGGAATGACAGCAATTCCCAGAGACACAAAACATCTACCAGCCAAAGTGATTTCCCATCTCTGAACTATCAAGCAGACATGAACAGGGACTTAACAAAGCTGTGAGAGACTTTTCAATGTCATCATAAAGCATATCACAGTTTGCATTTGATAAAATGTATGGCTTGTATAGATGAGATTCAGTTATACACGAGAGAGATAGGGCGGGGGGGGAGGCTCTTAAGAGAGAACGAGATTGGGGGAGGAAGAAAGAAAGGTAGAAAGATTGAGAATCTACTACAATGTTACCTATAATGGACAACACAGACCGCTCTTTAAAAAAGACCTGGGCTATGGAATCACACGGGAGTGTGTATTATACAAGTGTTTACTTGCTTAGCCAGAAAGGTAACTTGCAAAAAAAAAAAAAAAAAAAAAAAAAAAAAAAAAAAAAAAAAAAAAAAAAAAAAAAAAAAAAAAAAAAAAAAAAAAAAAAAAAAAAAAAAAAAAAAAAAAAAAAAAAAAAAAAGCGATCACAACAGCACAGGCGTGTGTATCAGAAACATCTGACAAACGTCCGCAAAGAAAAGTGTAAACTAGGAAAGTCACTGTGGCCCATGACACAGCACCTGGTGCTCTGGAGGGTCCATTCTTAGTGGGACAGCAGATGACAGGGTAAAGAAAAGAAGAACGATGTTGGAAATGTGGGTATTTCACAACTGAGAGAGAGATGCCACTAAATGCCAGATGGGAACTTTAAACCTGAACTTTGGTAGTGAGTATAGTGGAGAGATGGAAAGAGGCATGGAAGGCTCTCAGCATTTGAATCAGAATTTTGATCGCATCGTAGAAGACAGGCCTTGTCCACAGGGAAGAGTAGAGAAATGGACCATAGATTAGGAGGCAGGCACACTTGCCTGAGCAAAGGGTATGGGAATTTTCTCTAGACCATGAGGAGGTGACTGAGGTCACTTGGTAACATTTAAATATTAATAAGGCGGGCACAACCAGCAGGGACACTCAGGAAGATAAGGTGCTAAATGAATGTGGGGTTCAAATGCAAAAGATAACCTTTATAGCTATGGTTATAATGTCAGCTCTTTACATGCAATTACATAAAAAGACCTTTCTAGTAAATATCTACAGTAACTAGGAATTAGAAAATTAAAGTAAAACCCAAAGCAATAACAAATAGTAAGTTATAATAGAAATAAATTACACTATTCTTAAAATGATGGCTGTGTATTCAATTGCAATTAACTCTAACAGGTCAAATGCTTTCATTAGCAATGTACATCTAATAAATTAGTTTCATTGGGGAGTACTGTAATATTAAATGTTCTTCAAATAAAACTAATAGGCTACTTATAAATTAACAACATTTTTTGTGTATGTTGAAAAAAAATTTTTTTAAATGGTCTTTTAGCGCCGGGTGGTGGTGGCGCATGCCTTTAATCCCAGCACTCGGGAGGCAGAGGCCGGGGACTTCTGAGTTCGAGGCCAGCCTGGTCTACAAAGTTAGTTCCAGGACAGCCGGGATCATACAGAGAAGCCCTGTCTCGAAAAAACAAAAAACAAAAAAACAAAAAGTCTTTTAGCAACAAAAGTTATACACATGGATAAATGTATACATATACCCTATTCCTCCCAAATTCACCCAAAGATAGATTTGAATGTGAATACAGGCTCACTTTCCCCCAAATTAACATTATTATCTAATGCTATTTTAAAGTGATCTATTTTTAAAATGGTGCTAAGAAAAAATTTTTTAAATTTTAATAATTAAGATCCAATTAGCTTTAAAATTCTGGAAGAAAACAAAACAAAACAAAACAGA
This sequence comes from Mus minutoides, assembly GCA_902729485.2. Taxonomy (NCBI): domain Eukaryota; kingdom Metazoa; phylum Chordata; class Mammalia; order Rodentia; family Muridae; genus Mus; species Mus minutoides. The sequence continues at coordinate 480,728 of LR749942.1, read as the reverse complement.
AGACCATGACTCAACCGCAAAACATCCAAGCAATTAAATTAAAAAATAGGCAAAGGACTTAGAGACAACTCCACAGAAGGTACACAGGTGGTCAATAGGCATGTACCAAGATGCAAGCCACTCAGCATCCTTGTGCACTGGGGAAATGCAAATCCAAACAATGAGAAACAGCCTCATACCCACTAGGATGACCAGGATAAAACATCAAACACTGGTGAGCATGTAGAGCCATTACCTTTGTGAATACGAACCAAGGACTAGCACCATAGCATAAAGAGTGCCTCAGAAACATTAAATTTATTTACCATATCACCCTGCAACCCCATGTCTAGATGAGAAGAGGTGAAAGCAGGGGATTCACCACATGTAAACAGCCATGTTAGCAGCAGGAAAAGTCATGCTAACCCAAATGCGGAAGCCACCTAAGTATTCACGGGCAGATGAACAAAGCAGGGTGCAGACAGACATGGGAGGGATTATATTCCATTCAGCCTTAGGAAGCAAGGAAATGTTGACAAGGACACAATGTGAATTAGCTCGACGACATGATGCTAAGCCTCATTAAGTCAATCACAAAGGAAAATGATCACATGATTAGCCTTCGGTGAGCTTCATGGAACATGTAAATTCATAGGGACAGAAAGAATCAGGCCAGTTGCCAAAGGGCGGGAGAAAGGGAGACTTGGGAAGTAAGGTTTAAATTTTTAATGGACTAATCAGAGCAGACAAATGTTTGAGAGACAGGAATGGTGGCTCCACAACGGTGGGAATGGTGGCTCCACAACGGTGGGAATGGTGGCTCCACAACGGTGGGAATGTACTCAACACTACAGGATCCATCTACTCAGGGCATTTTCATCATTAAAAACCAAAGCTTTCTATACTGTAATTGACACACAGTTATACAGACAGATTAATAAATTTATATATGAATATCAGAAAGAAAATTCAGGATAGGCTAAGGGAGGGAATTTCAATCCAAAAAAAATTTACCCATTTGTATTGAGATTTTTATACAAATTAAAATTTGAACAGTACCATTGCGTGTGGTTAAAAGACACGATCTAGAATCCAGGAGCTTAGTTTAAGTCCATCTCCACCAGACATGGCTGGGGGCAGGTTACTTAAACCACTCTGGGCGTCTTGCCTCCTTGTGACTGAGAATGATTATAGCTGCGTCATTTCACGGGGCCGCTCTAAAGAGTGGCATGTGAATACTAGCTCCTTGCTCTGACCGGTTGCCAACATACACGTTGTATAAAAAAACAAGATATTTGAAATGAAACCATAAAATTATTACCTGAGTATATGTCACTTTCTGGTGTAAGGTGGTCTCGTTATTATATACAGAAATAGGAAACGTAAAAGGGAACTCCTGTCATCGTAAAAAATATTAATAATCACTAGCTACAAAATTAACAATCAGGTAGTAGCAATGAGACAAATGGCGGGGCCAACTCAAATCATTTGCTCCAAAACACAAGTTAACAAAAGCCCTAATGGGTAAGCAAAGACAATCCAGCATTTATGGCTGTGCTCCTGCCTCTAATACCTTTTTTGGCTACCCAGATGCCAGTTTTACTCTCTATCCCCAGGACTCCCATAGAGAAGAAAAATTAAAGCTGAATACTTGTTTCCTGACCTCTTCTGATATAAGGAGTGAACATCATCTCTGCTTGGGGCCAAGAAAATCTGAGAAGAAGAATGCTGTGCAGAACTAGCAACACAGCCAGGCATGTGAAGGCAGAGCCACTACCCTGGCTAGGACACTGCCCTTGGCTTCCAGCCTTTGAGAACAGTAGCAAGAGTTCGTGGTGGGTGGAATTTTTGGCGACCATGTTTTAACTGATTTTTGTCATTAAGACAATAGGTTGAGCAGGAAGGGTAGACAGACAATAAAGCAGGAGGTGACATTATTTAATCACCAAACATAGAATGGCCTTTTTCCAGGCCTCCTTTAAATTAGATATATAGCCTTGTGTTTTAAGGCAATTGCTACTACCTGCTTCAAACTGCTCTTACCGGCCCTACTAACCTGTCTGTAGTGGTTGACGTGTATCTTCTGTTGTCTCTCCTGACTGCCTTCCCTCCTCTATCTCTGGCTATCCCTTGTTGACCCTTCTTTAGGATGATTTCTTCTCAGCCTCTAATTTAAGCTTGGAAGTTCCAGACAGGTGCCCTTGGCCACATTTCCACATGCTGTGTGTGCCTTGGGGTCCTCAGTACCTACAGGCTGCTGAATCTGAAATTTGTAACCCTAGACCAAGCTCCTCCAGACTACACACTTACAGGTTCTACTCCATATCGGTCATATCTACTCAACTTAGTATCTCCCTAACAGAGCTCCTGACCTCCACGCCTTCATTCTTTCATCCCTCATTCAACCCCCGTCAACTTTCCTTCTAATATCCATGTAGCAGTCTACAGCCAGAAATGGCCACAATCCAGGTGCTAAAAGAACACCTTTTGCCGCTATAACTGCAGCAGTACCACTTCCTCTCCAGTTCCCAACCTCACTTGCATTCTGTCTACTCTCAACACAGAGATAATAACGATTAAGTCACTCAGGCTCAAAGACAACTTCCTTATGAACTCTAAGACTACATACATATAACCCAGCTCTGCATGCCTCCGCCTTCTCGGTTTCTGGTGACTACCTGTGCCCTCCATTCTCAGGGCACAGTTCCCAAGTGCCTCCTGCTGTTCACTCCGCTTCCACCTGCTATTCAGAGGGCTGGCTCCTTCAGGCCAGAACTCACAACCCCTCCCTCCTACACTAGAATTTCATGCCCACACCCACCCCCCTCCCTCCCTCCCTCCCTCCCTCCCTCTCTCTCTCTCTCTTTCTCTCTCTCTCTCTCTCTCTCTCTCTCACACACACACACACACACACACACACACACACACACCACACCCCTCATATCTCCACTTAGCTCTTTTAGCAGTTTTTCAATCTTCTTAGATTATCAGTACCCAAAATACTTTTACACTTCATTCATATACAACCCATGTTACACAGCATGACATAATATTCAGGGCCTGTTTTGATATCTTGTATTCACTGTTCTATAGGACATAAGTGAATCTACATGTACTCAATAAATATTTAAATACCAAGTTATAGGCCAATTAAAATACCATTTCACACCCTTCCTAGAGATGAATCTCTGTAAAGACCTTCAGAAACAACAAAATACTGGCAAGAACTTTGGAAAAATTCTGTCATCAGAGGCGCTGCATGGGCTTGCATGCTTTTTCTGAATGGCAACTCAGTAAAGTGTACCCAGAGCGTTAACAATGTCCACACCCTTGAGTCCACCCAGAGGAATGTATTCAGAAATGCCTGACCACAATAGGTATGCCTGTACAAAGTTTTTCTGTGGAGGGCTGTTTAATGGAGCAGAGTGGTGGAGATCTGGAAACCTCTGGAAATGGTCAAAAACAGCCTAAAAGCATAGAAGACAGCTGCTGTGGATTGAACATGTCTCCCAGAATATGTGTTAAAAACAAAACAAAACAAAACAAAACAAAACAAAACAAAACAATGCAGCCTCATGAGGAGATGGGGCTGGGAGAATTCTGGACTCAATAATGCAGTGGCTTTCAACCTTCTTAATGCTGTGACCCTTTAATTCAGCTCCTCGTGTTGTGGTGACCAACCATAAAATTATTTCGTCGCTACTTCATAACTGTACCTTTGCTACTGTGAGGAATGGTAATGTCAATATCTGATACGAATCGTAATGCAGGATATCTGGGATGCAACCCCCAAAGGGGTCACACCCCACAGGTTGAAATTTGCCTCCAGAGTAGAATAAGGCTGTCCTGCTAGTGCGTGGGGACCGGACAGCAGGCTTTCTGCAGGAGGGTTTGATCTCCTCCTGCATGTTTATTCTCCCACACTCCCTTGCTCTGTGTGTCTTTTGCAGGGGATAACACAGGGACCATATTCTTGAACTTCCTAGACTACATGCCAAATTAATTTCTATTGTTTACAAATTACACACCCTGTGGTATTCTCTTATACCATGCTACATACTAGAACCACGCTACAAATAGAAAAAACAGTACATGCAGAAAATGTAGTCACTGAAAACCATGGTACTAATAAAATTTAGAAATTTTAAACATGGGGCTGGAGAAGTGGATCCTCAGTGTAAGAGCACCGGCTGCTCTTCCAGAGAGCCTGCGTTCAATCCCCAGCACCCATGTGGTAGCTCTGAACTAGCTATAATGGGATGCAGTATACATGCAGATAGAGAGTATTCAAATATATAAAATATGTAAGTAAATCAATCTTGAAACAGTAGGTATATCAGGTACCTTGTAAACAAAAAGGGCCATGAAGTAATTAGGTGACTGATGATCCTTCACAATGGAATTTCTATAAGTAGATGGTAGATACTACCCCTGTAAATAGCCTATACAATGCATAGGAATACTAGCCATATTTGGATACCAGAGGTTGTTATTATGAGTGGTAGTGAGCTGAAGAGTCGCCCCCCCCCCCGCCGACTTTCCACTCAAAATGCCACCCACCTTTAAAATAACTACTAAAATGGGAAAAGTAGAAAACTGAAAAGTTACCTAAATCAACCCATTAAAATTCAAAGCATTAAGGAAGTCAAACCATCCCGGCTAGCTTTGCTTGAACACATCCTCTATGTTCTTTATTACAGATCTAGCTTGTGTTTCCTGACTTCTCTGGTTGGCAGCCAGAACACCGGTCCATAGAACACTAGAGACCATCCACCTCCCTCTGTGTTTCCAGTCTCTCTGCCCTGATCTTGCCCCCAACCTTTACAATCTCTTCTGACTAGTCTTTAAATCCATGTGTGGCCTCATTTTTATTTCTGGGTTTTGTTTGTTTGCTAGGCTTGATTTTTGAAATGGTGTCGCTGCAGCTCCAATCTAGGGCAATCTCCTTGTCTCTACCTACCAAGAGCTTTCAGTTACAGGTAACAAATCACACCTACCCTACTGGGGGTTTTAAGCATCAGAAAGCATCAACATCAATTAAGGCTGACCTTAACTCCAAGTAAGGGTGCAAGCCAATGCCTCAATTCCCACCTTGTTATTTGTACAAGTGCAAATAACACTTATTACCTCTTATTCTGTTAGAAGAACAAATGAAATGAGAAGAACCCTTTGTCTCCCCGACTTGGCTGTTAGGAACCATGGTGTGCACCCCACCACTCTCCAGGTTTGGGTTATGACATATGACCAGTCACTGTCCAACCAGATGTTAACTACCTTCCTTCCAGAACACAAGGTTTCTGCTCCACTCTGTGCTTATATACTGCTAAATGTGACTTCAGGATTTAGCCACAATAATGTTCTCCTAGTAGGCAGGGCGTAAGAAACTACCCTTGGCGTAACCACCACAGCCTTGCTTAGATTCAAAGGTAAGCTGACATCACGAAGCCACAGCAGCACCGGTGAGTCACAACAAACACTCCCAGTCCCAAGAGGGGTAATTTGACAGAGAAACAAGAACATCCATAAGGCAACTTTCTCACGATGCCTTGAGCCCCACAGAAGCGTGGTGTTGATGGTAGTGCTGTCGGTACCTGTCTCTGTGAGCACTCTCACAGGGATTGGCTGCTTTAGAGTGGGGATTAAGAAAAAATAACTTCCTTAGTCATGGGCCTGGGAACCTGAGAGAACATTCAAAATTCAGAGTATAACAACAACAACAAAAAAATTCAGAGGTGTGTGAGTGCATCCTTCCCCAGCTTTCCAGTAAAAGATGGATGGGGTTCTACAGTTACCAGGGAATTTGTTTAGCATCTGGCACTTATACTGAGGATCCAGAAAGGAATGGAGGAAAAGACTGGGGTGGGGCTCAGTAGGACAACCATTCAATTAGCGCACACAAGGTCTTGGGGACAACCCCAGCACCAAAACCACAACCACCGAAGACAGCTTCGAGGCTCATTAGAAGGCAAGTTCACAACAGAACTCCTCTGAACAGGTAGCTTACAAAGACTTGGACACTGATCACCGTCCTGAGTTTATTTCCTTTCCTAGGGTTACAAGAAAAGGAATGAGCAATTAAAATCTCTGGGAACTCTTGGGGTGAATCATCTCTGCCCATCCAAGTGAGCTGGAAAGTGGAGCAAAGCTATCTCCCTCACTTCTAACCTCTATCTAGTCTCACTAATCTAATATCCACACACTTCTGCACCCCTCTGCCTCAAAGATAAACTCCCGTGCAAGCCGCCCCACTGTGAGTCTTTCAATGCCTGACCGTTGGTCTCAAGCCTCATCGGCTCTTTTGGAAGAGGCTTGCTTAACCTCATCTTAAGTCAGAAACATGCATCTACGTTTGGAAGTATTTTGTAGGCATGTGTCTGGGTTAGGGTCTTACTGCTGTGAACAGACACCATGACCAAGGCAAGTCTTATAAAGGACAACATATATTTGGGGCTGGCTCACAGGTTCAGACCACTTAATCGTCATGCTACTCCCTGGGCCAAGCATACACAAACCATCACAGCATGTATTTTCTGAAAATATCTTCTTGCTCTCTTCCCAATTTTGACTTATGACCTCTCCCTGAATACATACAACCATCTCAAAAACAAATCTGTAGGCATACCCTTGAGACCCTTCTCTACCAAGCAAGCAGATCAGGACATCCATGATATTTTAAATACATGTTCTATTTCCTATTCCCCAAACACTGGAAGAGTCTCAGGATTTGCATCTAGATGACTAGAGCTCATTTGACTCCAGCTCCCTTGAAACAGGCTCAACTTCCACTGACCTCAAAACACGGTCTAGTCTAGAACCTGCCAGATACACCACAGCCTTTCAGAAGCCCCGCGGACACCAGCAACCTTGTCTACTGACACACTCCCATGAACACACAGGAAGATCAGCTGAAAACGCCCCCATCCTCCTGCAGTCTTCCCTTAGGCTGAGCTGGTTTGCTCTCTGTACTGTAGCTACTCAGTGCTTCATCTAAGTTCTCCATCAAAGCCAGCTAAAGGACATTTTAAATGCCTGTTATATAACAGGTACAACGTGCTGAGTACTGGGGAATATAAAAATAACTCATCCCTGGACTCTGTCCTATGGGTGTGAGTTTGGGGTATGTAAGAAAATCACCACACAGTCTAGGTAGCCGGGACATTAGCTGAGAATGCTTGGCTTGGACAAGCCTCTCTCCAGTCCCCATCCCCAATTCTTAAAGGATACTGACTTAATCACATTTGTAGTCTCAGAATCTAGTGGACTGCCAGACGCATAACGGGTACGCTTATTGGCTAATAGGCTGCAGAGTGACACGTCACACATCCCGCTCTAAGCAATCTTCTCCCAATTAGTACTGAGAACCATGGGACACATCAAGAAAGACTAAATTCACAGCGACAATGTTGGGGAGGAAGGCGCATGCTTTCCCTGTGCCTAGAAGCCCTACTTGCTCCAGCTTCAGCCTCTCCCGTCCCTTCTCTAGCCCCCTCTATAAATGGTTGTTAACACACAGTTCCCTGTGACGCACACACAAGTTTCACTGAACTGCCTTGATGAGTCTGCCTAGGAAGTCCCTCACCCATGTGCTTTCCTGTCATTTCCAACTGTGTGCTCAGTTCTCCCAGTGAGGTCTTTCTTGACAACGATGTATAATCTAGCTCTGCGCTATTCTCTCTCCTACGCTGGCTTGTCTAGTAAACATTTCACTCATTTGTCCTCTAGTTCCTTCATTTGAGTGTAAGAATCACTAGGGCAGAAGTTGCCTGTCTCTTTCCTGTGTATTCATGGAAGGAGGGGTAGTGGAGTTTGGGACCGGATCTCACTTGATAGCCCAGGCTGGCCTAGAGTTAATAATTTTTCTGCTACCAACCTCTGAGCACCAGGATTATATGTGTGCTCAACTCCACCTGGCTGTGGGGATATTTTTTTTCTTTTGGAGTTCTTTATCTCTAATACCAAGCACAGATGCCAGCATGAATAAGCAGTCACTAGGCTGTCGTCAGATTTATATACCCTTTAATGCAGTCATGTTAGGTAATGAACATGTTTATGGGCAAGGCCCAGCAACAACACTTAGGTCATCAGTGTAGCCCTGTTCCCAGACTCGACTCATTATTAGCTGTGTAATTTCGGTAGTTACTTGAGCTTGCAAACCCTCAGGTGCTTCCTGTGGAGACTGGGAATAACGGCGGCACATACCCCTCATCAGCTGTGAGACTGCACATGAGAAAGCTTGGGATAGGGCCTGCCACACTATAACTGCGCCACCCCCAGCCCATCAGTTACTATTAATATTGCAGTAGAAGTCCCCAGACATACACGAGCATGTGTTGTAGGTAGTTACAGATCCAGGAATATCTGTTACTAACTCTGAAAGACTTACTAACATACTGATAATTTCTAGTTTTTAATAACTAATGGACATAAATGATAAAATATACACTTTTACCACCTCCCTCAAATGTAGAAAACACTATACAAGTTTATAATTTTAAATTATTTCAAATATTGAATAAATGAAAAAAAAAAAGAGGTGTATACAAACCAAGAAGCTGTACAAACCGAATGAAAAGAAAAACTCACAACAACAGACAAGTCATTACAAGCTCTGGATGTACTAGGAAGAGATTTATTAACCCACAAAAAGTCAAATAAATATGATGGTTTAACTCACTCCCAAATGCTCTTTCTTTAGAGTAAAAACCAAAACCCATCTCTTGCAAGCAGCCCTTACTCAGCCCTTTGCAGAACTTTGGCTTTTAGTTGGGGCAAGAGGGCGGGCGGATCAGGCTTTCTAGAGCAGATAAATGAGCCAGGGAAGAGAGGGTGTCCTATCCTGCCTTGGTCACCCTGTGCTTCACACTCGTCTCCAAGGGGACAGTTTACACTACCCAGAAAAGCACAACCCAATCAGTGAAAACCGAAAGGAGTGGCTAGTGAATCTTTGTAGACACCAGGACGGACCACAACACAACGGACCTCCTGGCTGAGTACTTCCTCTGTTCCATTAGTTTTCAATAATCCTATAGAAAGAAGTATTTACATCGTAGAAAACTGAGAAGATGGCTTAAAGCCCAGAACCTAAGAAGCCCACAGTCTCTCAGACGTTTAGCTGCGGATAAAACATTTTTTTCTATGTTTAGAACTGATGGTCCGATGGTGCTTCTGTGTGATAGCATCAGGCTAAGAGCATCACAGCCTGCTTTGAATCCACCTCTGCTCTTCCCGGCAGCAAAACCTCAGTGTATGTCACTGAACTCACCCATGATGGGTTCCTAGTTCACACGTTGGAAATAAGCCTCAGAAAATCACCGTGAGTGTTACGTAAACTCAAGAGGTCAGATGATTAAGTTAGAGCGGAGAAACTCGCATACATACATTTAATTGAGCCGGCTGATACCATCAGCGCTGTAATAATTGTTGGGAAAATTCCCATCATTACCTAATCATATTTAATTGAGTTCATTAACAAAACAAAACAGAGCCGGGGATCTAGTCCAGTGGAAGAGCACTTTCCTAGCATGCTCAAGGCCCTGAGTTCAATCCTTACCACCTCCATCATTAACAAAACCTGCACTCTGAAAGAGCAAAGTACTTGGGTGAGACTTTATATTCTGGGATCATATATACGTTTCCATATTTGACAACATGTGAAATGGAGGTATCCCGATTGTAACTGTATTCTGATAGTTTAAAGCTTTTTTAAGAAATGTTATTTTGACTCTGGGTCTGACTCTCTGTTTGGTTTTCTAGAAGGATTTATTGAAGGCCCCACCTTGGCTGGATGGCTGCAGCCAGTTACCTTACTGCCAGCAAGACTGGGAGGGGACAGTGACTTCCATTTGGTTTCGGTTTGCAAATGCACAAACGCTTCATTGTACAGCAAAGGACCCAAAGGCTCCTGAGGTTCTCTCCCCCCTTTAACTCAGCAGTGTTACATTTCCTGTCCCCCCCCCCTCAACAAACACCTCCCAATTTATGGAGACTCTCCAAAGAAGCTGCTAATTTTTAAACATAACACTGCATAACTGAGTTGGGTCTTCTGTCTTACCTCAGCTAGCCACCACAAACACCACAGACTGGACGGCCCAAGCATGAGGAATTTTTCTTCTCTTATTTCTAGACACTGAGGTGTCCAAGATCAAGATCTCAGCTAAGTTGCTTGCCAGCCAGAGTCTCTTCCCAGTTTCACGTCGCCCTGCTGCTGCATCTCACAAAGCTGAGATAAAGCGCTGCCACTTCTTTCTTTTTCCTTTCCAATTTTTTATTAGATATTTTCTTAATTTACATTTCAATTGCTATCCCGAAAGTTCCCTCTCCCCTCCCCCTGCCCTGCTCCCCTGCCCACCCACTCCCACTTCTTGGCCCTGGCGTTCCCCTGTATTGGGGCATATAAAGTTTGCAATACAAAAGGGCCTCTCTTCCCAATGATGGCCTACTAGGCCATCTTCTGCTATATATGCAGCTAGAGACACGAGTTCTGGGGGTTCTGGTTAGTTCATATTGTTGTTCCTCTTATATGGTTGCAGACCACTTCAGCTCCTCGGGTTCTAACTCTAGCTTCTCCATTGGGGGCCCTGTGTTCCATCTTATAGATGACTGTGAGCATCCACTTCTGTATTTGCCAGGCACTGGTATAGCCTCATACGAGACAGCTATATCAGGATCCCTTCAGCAAACTCTTGCTGTCCTATGCAATAGTGTCTGAGTTTGGTGACTGATTATGGGATGGCTCCCCCAGTGGGGTAGTCTCTGGATGGTCCATCCTTTCGTCTTAGCTCCAAACTTTGTCTCTGTAACTCCTTTCATGGGTATTTTGTTTCCTATTCAAAGGAGGAATGAAGTATTCCACACACTGGTCTTCCTTCTTGATTTTCTTGTGTTTTGCAAATTGTATCTTGGGTATTCTAAGTTTCTGGGCTAATATCCACATATCAGTGAGTGCATATCCAATGATTTCTTTTGTGATTGGGTTACCTCACTAAGAATGATATCCTCCAGATACATCCATTTGCCCAAGAATTTCATAAATTCATTTTTTTAATAGCAGACTAGTACTCCATTGTATAAATGTACCACATTTTCTGTATCCATTCCTCTGTTGAGGGACATCTGGGTTCTTTCCAGCTTCTGGCTATTATAAGGCTGCTATGAACATAGTCGAGCATTTGTTCTTATTACCAGTTGGAACATCTTCTGGGTATATGCCCAGAAGAGGTATTGCTGGATCCTCCAGTAGTAATATGTCCAATTTTCTGAGGAAACATCAGACTGACTTCCAGAGTGGTTGTACCAGCTTGCAGTCCCACCAGCAATGGAGGAGTGTTCCTCTTTCTCCACATCCTTGCCAGCATCTGCTGTCACCTGAATTTTTGATCTTAGCCATTCTGACTGGTGTGAGGTGGAATCTCAGGGTTGTTTTGATTTGCATTTCCCTGATGATTAAGGATGTTGAACATTTTTTCAGGTGTTTCTCAGCATTCAGAATTCCTCAGTTGAGAATTCTTTGTTTAGCTCTGTACCCCATTTTTAATGGGGTTATTCGTTTTTCTGGAGTCCAGCTTCTTGAGCTCTTTGTAGATGTTGGATATTAGTCCCCTATCAGATTTAGGATTGGTAAAAATCCTTTCCCAATCTGTTGGTGGCCTTTTTGTCTTGCTGACAGTGTCTTTTGCCTTACAGAAGCTTTGCAATTTTATGAGGTCCCATTTGTCAATTTTTGATCTTACAGCACAAGCCATTGGTGTTCTGTTTAGGAATTTTTCCCCGTGCCCATATCTTTGAGGGTTTTCCCCACTTTCTCCTCCATAAATTTCAGTGTCTCTGGTTTTATGTGGAGGTCTTTGATCCACTTAAGACTTGAGCTTTATACAAGGAGATAAGAATGGATCAATTCGCATTCTTCTGCATGATAACCACCAGTTGTGCCGCTCTGGCACTTCTTATTCTTCCTATAAGTCGGTTTGGCCTAGGGTCTTATCTTTATCTTAATTGTGAGACCTCCTCACAGGCCCTAGATCCAAAGATAGGGCTTCAACATTTAAATTCGGGGCCACACAAGCCTCCGGTCCACATAAGTCTTCTAACCATACAGAAGTAAAACTTAAATTCAAACTGATAAAGTAAATTTTCTTCTATTCATATGTAGAAAACTATGTGTAAATAGTCATAACACATGCCTGTACCCTAAGCACTCAGAAGGCAGAGGCAGGAGGATTGCTGTAAGTTCGGGGACAGCCTAGGCTACACAGCAAGTTTCAGATGAATGCCAGGGCCAAGAAGTGGGAGTGGGTGGGCAGGGGAGCAGGGCGGTGGGAGGGGGGGAAAGAACTTTCAGGATAGCATTTGAAATGTAAATTAAGAAAATATCTAATAAAAAATTGAAAAAAAAAAAAAAACCTCTGTCTCAACAACAACAAGTAAAATATAATTTAGTTTTATAAAATCAGACTGAAAATTTACATCCAAGGTGACCTGGATTCAATTTCCAGCATCTACATAAAAGTTTTTAAACTAACAGATCCACATCTCTCTTATAGATATAGCACATGGTAAAGGGACTTTTAAAAACGACTGATTGTCTCCATAAAGAGTTCCATCTGCTGAAATAGATCTCGGGCAGGGACCCAACTTCTAAAGCCATGTGTGCATAAGTGTGTAAGCATTGTATTGCTCAGATAATCATGTGAGTAGCAGCCATTTCTCAAAGAAAATATATGAATTCCATTTCATCCCTAGTAAAACAAGCCTGCAAACACTATTGGATCCCAAGATTCTGAAACCCTTACTCTTGATAAGTGTCCGTGCCAACGGAGGGGATATACTTGCCAGACCCCGGCAGCTCTCTGGTGCCAGAATGAAACCAGAACACAGGACCCCTAGCATCAATCAGGCCAGGGTGCCAGTGACCACAGCTCCACATAGCACCAAGGCCCAGGTGCTCCAAACATCAAAGCAGGAAGGGAACTCTGCAGCCCTGGGGACTTCCAAGAGACACACCAGGCAGCAGCAACGAGGACCAGACCTCGGGTCTCCTTCCTGGTTGACTCCCAGTGGTGGCAATATGGAAAACAAGGACCACTGCTTCCAGACACATCTTAGCTTCTCTATTTCCCTTCCAAATGATGACACTTAATGGGGACACGTGACTGTGTCCATTCAATTCCCCTGGGGATGGACATTAGCTACCGATCTCTCTTCCACGTCATCTGAGGTCTGCTTCTCCACCCTTAGGAGCCTGATATTAACCAAGAATCTAAACAGCACATGCCTGGGCCTAGCAGCTTCCGCATACTGGCAGCTTTGAGATGGAACCCTGCAAAACAAACCTAAAAAACGCTAATCGCAGTGCAGTAAAGAGGTCCTCAGGGATCCGGCTGGCTCAATACGCTCTGTTAAAGCATCTCACATGAGAAAACATAGCTTTTAGGGGCACATTTTTTTAAACATTCAATAGTAGTCACTATTTTTGACAAGGGATCTATCCAATATGCCTTTAATTTGCTCAAGGCTGTACCTGCAGAAATAAGAGGTGTTCCCTGCGGAGAGCTCTCCGTTCACTGGGGTGACTAAGCAGGCTTTTTGTCTCAGCCTATGAAACAGATGAATTTCGCACTTGCTGTTCCAGCTCATAACACAAAGCCATGTGCACATCTGCCAAATTGAGTAAAGCCCTTAACAGGCGTTCTTGGTGCTATCAAATTTCAGCCTGATTCGGCTTTAAAACTAGAACTTCTGAAATCCAAGCCAAGGTAAACGAAAGTTCACATTAGGAAAGTTTTAACTTTTCAGTTGCTGTCCTACCCTCCCCTAAACTGTCTTTCATTAAAATTCAAAAGAAAAAAAAAAACTCTTCCTATGTGATGGGGGCACATTATGAACCTTTAAGAAACATTACAGTATGTTAAGTGCTTAGAAATTTGTCAAAGTTTTATTAAATTTATTTAATATGTGTGTGTGAGAGAAAGATCACGCATGCCAGTGTGAATCTGTGGAGGTCAGAAAATAACTTGTGGGAGTTAGTTCTCTCTTTCTATACAACTTGGGTCATCAGGCTTGGCAACCAACACCCTGAGTCATCTTACATGCATGCATATGTATGTATGTATGCATGTATGTATATACACACACATACACAGACATATACATATGTACATGCATATACATATACATGTGTACATATATAGATATATACATACACACACACATATCCATGCCAGGTGGGGCTTAACCATGCAATCCTCCTGCCTCTATCTGCCAAATAGATTATACAGGTGCCCACCACACTCAGTTAAAAAAATTAATAAAACAGCTCTTGTGTTCCCACTTGCTTCCTGTAACTATGATAAACACCATGACCAAAAGCAACTTGAGGAGGAAAAGATGTATTTCCTCGTAAACTTCTACATCACAGTCTGTAACAGAGGAAAGGCAAGATAAGCACCCAAGGCAGGAGGAGGATATTGCTGAAAGGACCCTGATATAGCTGTCTCCTGTGAGGCTTTGACAGTCCCTGACAAATACAGAAGTGGATGCTCACAATCATCTATAGGGCAGAACACAGGGTCCCCAATGTAGGAGCTAGAGAGAGTACCCAAGAGCTGTAGGGGTCTGCAACCCTATGGATGGAATAACAATATGAACTAATCAGAACCCCCAGAGCTCATGTCTCTAGCTGCATATGTATTAGAAGATGGCCTAGTTGGCCATTATTGGGGAGGAAAGGCCCTTGGATCTAACAATGTTTATATGCCCCAGTACAGGGGAATGCCAGGGCCAAGTAGTGGGAGTGGGTGGGTAGGAAAGCAGGGCGGGGGGAGGGTATAGGGGACTTATGGGATAACACTTGAAATGTAAATGAAGAAATTCTCTAATAATAAATAAATAAATAAATAAATAAATAAATAAATGAGAAAAAAAAGAAAGAAAGAAAGAAAGAAAGAAAGAAAGAAAGAAAGAAAGAAAGAAAGAAAGAAAGAAAAAGAACCCAAGGCAGGAAGTGAGGCAGAGGGACCCGAAGGAGGACTGCCTTCTGGTATGCTCCCAGGTTGGTGTTCAGCTACCTTTCCTTCCCAGACCAGGCCCTCCTGCCTCAGTGTGGCACTGCCCATGGTATACTGGTCCCTCCCACATCAATTAGCAGCCAAGAGAAAGCTCTAGACATGCCCTCAAGCCCACTGATGAACGCGATTGCTTAACTGAGGTTCCTCCTTCCCAGGTGCAAACTGACAATCAAGATTATCACAAGGTTTACTACTCTAGCCAATTGCACAGTTACATATGCAAGCTTTGGGATAGCCTGGAAGTTTGGGCACATCAGCCACTCACTTGCCAAAGACGCTTTGCACTGCTCAAAGGTAAGGGCTGTGCTATCTCCTCAGACTGCCCTTCTCTCCTATTGGACCACAATAAGCGACATAATCCATTAGTTCTAAAACCAGATGGTCTTTCTGCTTTCTGCCAAGCCGAATTTCTGATTGCGAAGCATCCATCAAGTGCTACATAAAGAGAGTACTTGAGTTACTTTTTCCTTACCAGAGCCGGACACACGCCTGATCCTCTGAGTCGATAAGGCCCTGTCGGAGCCTAGCGTTCTACTCTCGCTCTTCCTCCTCAGGCAGGAAGCAGTGGGGCCCACTTTGGCTTTTAGACCTGGTGTTTTCCTCAGGCTTCGGGAGTCTGGCTTGTAACTGCTCCTTCCTGGGGTGCTGGAAGTTTTGGGTGCAGAGTCCTGTGAGGAAACCAGTTAAGATTTCAGTCTCATCGTGCTTTTCCCCCAATTCCATCCCTGAGGCGACAGCTCTATGAGAGAAACCCTCTGTCTTGGTGGCTGTACCAATGTAATATTTACCATTTTTTACTAAGATTCCTTGAAGCTGACTTCAATGGCCCTGATATACCTTCAGGCCCAGTAGTAGAACTGATCTCCAGTGCCTGAGCTGACTTCAGCTAGTTGCCCCTCTAGCTGTCTGGTTATTTCTTCCCTGGGACTCATACCTTTCAAGGGTAGTCTGAACCAGGGCTTCAACTTGGTCTTGTCATCTTCCCTCCCCATGAGCTCGCCCTTCATAGCTTTGTCTTGTGTTTCAACCATGAATAATGCACTCAAAAGTCATTATTTCCAAGCCAACTCTCCCCCTTCAGCTGCCCCTGAATGTCCCCACTGAGATCTTTCTACTCAATAACAATTACCCTATTATTGTTGGCACTCACTAACAGAGTCCTTACACTACATAAAATGCAATTCTATATTTTGATTTTTAGCTAGCTTACAAAATAATGATGTTGAAGGTCATACAAAATGTGGCAGTTTTGCACATACACAGTTTTAACTTCTTTATATTCAATCATTCACTACCCCTTATCCATCTTCCCAACTCTTTCCTCCTACATCAAAATATGCCTTCTACTTTTTTTAAAGATTATTTATTTATTTTATGTATGAGTACACTGTAGCTGTACAGATGGTTGTGAGCATTGTGTACTGAATATTTAGGACGTCTGCTCACTCCTTTCAGTCCGACTCCCTCACTCTGGTCAACCCCGCTTGCTCAGTCCCTGCTAGATCTGGCCCAAAGATTAATTTATTATTATAAATAAGTACACTGTTGCTGTCTTCAGACACACCAGAAGAGGGCGTCAGATTTCATTACGGGTGGTTGTGAGCCACCATGTGGTTGCTGGGACTTGAACTCAGGACCTTCGGAAGAGCAATCAGTGCTCTTACCCACTGATCCATCTCGCCAGCTTTCTAGTTTTATGTTATATTTATGTGTGCATATGTATACATATGCCTCCATATAGATACTTGATCTAGCACACATGAGACAAGACGTGTGATTTTTTTTTTGTCTTCATCATCCCTTTTGTTCCTGATTTTTCCTTTTCTTAGACCTCTCTTTTTATGAGATAATAGTCCCTCTGTTTTCAAGATGTACACTCCTGAATACACACATATTTATATGTATACATACACATACACAAACGAATGAAGGGCAGAAAGACAGACGGATTCTGCATATGAAAGAAACATATATGTGGTTTGACTCTGACTTACTTAATGTGATTTCTAGTTCCACTGATTCTCCTATAAATGACACAATTTCATCTATTTTTACAGAAGAATGAACTTGCTTTATGTACCTGTACCACTGATTCAATTGGCTCATCTGCTGACCAGTATCCGGGCTGCTTCCCTATCTGGGTACTGTGAATACTGAAGCAGTAAATATGGTGTGGTTCTCTCTGTGGTCAGGCTGACTTGCATTCCTTCAACTATCACCCCAGAAGAAGTATAGGTGGGTCTATGGTGGCTCTCCATTCTAAAATCTAAACATGTGCATCAACTAATTTAAACCTGTTTTTAACCCAGTAAGCTTATCATACCCCATCTTAAGGAATAACATGAAAACACTTTTTAAAAAACTCAAGCTGGTTTTACCCATCTCACAATTTACACCTGTCTCTTATTAACATACCCAGCTACCCATCTTAAGATCAAGGATCAATATTGTGTGTCTTTGCTGCTTTTCTCGCCTCTTGATCCCATTTTTCTACCTGCCTTCTTATAAAAGCCAGCCTCAAGTCTCAAAATGATTACTGAAATCATGTCCTTGAGGCTTGTCTAGTCTCCCCAGCCTCTGCTTCTTCTACTCCCCTACTACAAAAACCTTCCGCAAATTCAACTCTTTTAAAGTCACAGCAAATCCTTAAGGATGTGGCAGTCACTGTCATTGTCTCCTTGCATTCCCCTCTCCCATCACAATCTCTACCTGAACCTGGCATCCTTGCATCAGAATATATCCCTGTGTTCTTGATCTTTATACTTGGTGTTTTCTCAGCCCAGCATGCAAGCCCTGTAAGCTATGGCCAGAGACTAAATGGCCTTGTCATCAGAAGCTTCCTTCCCTTGATAAGCCTCCCAACTGCTACCAGCCTTTCCTCTCCAGGACACAGCATGCCATCTACACTCCTAACTCAGAACTTAGCATGCCTCTATGGCTTATTTTCTGACAGTCCCACTGCATTAGATAAAACACTGGACCATAGCCGTCTTTCTTGATACCCTAACTAGTACTACCATATGTGGCATACACAGTAGATGCCCAACAATAGTTTCCACTGCAGACGTAAGGAAACAGGAGCCTGACTCTGACTCCAAGCACAACCAGCTTCTAACACTATAAACTACAATTTAGTCTCTCTTTACAAAGAGAACAACTGAGCCTCAGAGAGAGGCCACTGTGCAGTGAGTGATAAAGCCACACATTTAAAGTTATCCAAAATCCATGCTCAGGCTTGCATATGCGCTCCTTTGTTTAGTTGTAGATTATTGTTTTATATATTACTGTGTATATTCCTAACACCAGTATCTATTGAATTCATATACTCATCAATAACTAGTGTTTCCAAGAGAACTGCTGCAGATCACATTGACAGTAAAGCAAAACAGAATCTTCTAGAAAAACTTTAATGAAAAAAGTAAACCCAACATCAACTTATAGAAAAGAATCTCCCACAAATCACTTGTTTTACCTTCAGAGCCCACATTCTAAAAATTTTAAGTCTGTGAGACCTGTGGGACCTGAGTTTGAACATCCAACAGCTGTGTGTGTTTTATTTATTTTTTAAGATTGATTTTATTTATGAGTGCTCTACTGCATATACATTTGCAGGCCAGAAGAGGGCATCAGTTCCTGTCATAGATGGTTGTGAGCCACCATGTGGTTGCTGGGGATTGAACTCAGGAATACTCTGAAGCATGAGTGTGTGGATAACAATTGCAAACAAGCTGAGCTTGGTGGTGCGTGCCTTTAAGCCCAGCACTCGGGAGGCAGAGGCAGGCGGATTTCTGAGTTCGAGGCCAGCCTGGTCTACAGAGTGAGTTCCAGGACAGCCAGGGCTATACAGAGAAACCCTGTCTCGAAAAACCAAAAAAAAAAAAAAGAAAAGGCAGTGTGAGCTCACCTGTTTAGTATCCTACAGTAAGTCATAGCCTGTGGCTATGACAGTTAGGCTAGCCTCTCTCTTCACCACCCTCTTAAGATAGAAGAAGTGTGGTCATTGAATTAGACAAATTGGACAAATTAGACAAATACTCTGCTGTATTAAAGGTCACAGAAGCATAGCTCTATATTCTAGCTGATAAGTAAACTCACCAGTGATGACACCATGGGACACTTGGGATGGTCATTACAGCCTTACAAAACACATCATATCTAATTCTCAGCTCTCTCTGCAACACTGCTAGATGCAAGCTGTTGGAATCCACCTTACCCAAGGATTCCATGGCCTTACCTTCAATAGTACATACATATCATGGGCCCACAGCTACCAAGTTGGAAAATATAAGGAAACAAAACAAAACAGAAACTCTCCAGTCTCAGAACTACATAAGCAATTTATTTTCAAGACCAGTGCTCAAGGGACTTCATGCTGGTTTTTCCGATACTGAAGGGTGTCAGCCAGGACATATCTCTCATATAGCTAGACATGGCAGTACAAAACTATTCTTAGCACTGAGGGTGCGAAGCAAGGGGACCTCAGATTCAAGGCCAGCCTAGGCTACTGCGTGCTGAATTCAAAGCCAGACTGGCTGCATGTGGAAACCCTGTCTCACAGCAACAACCAACTTCCTATAAAGTAATGAAAAGAATATCTTGATTCTGTGTAGGTCTATAAACACCTAAGGCTATCAATTACAATGAAGAGTTTATTGTAATTGTATTTGGTAAAATATTTAGATTCTTAATTATCAGCCGGGTATGGTAGTGCGCGCCTTTTAATCCCAGCACTTAGAAGGAGGCACAGGCAGGCGGATTTCTGGATTTTAGGCCAGCCTCGTCTACAAAGTGAGTTCCAGGAAAGCCAGGACTACACAGAGAAACCCTGTTAAAAAAAAAAAAAAAAAAACCAAAACCAAATTATTAGCTTCCTCAGACATAAAAAAAAAAAAACCTTGAAAGATCTGTGTAATGAAACAATACACAAGCCCATTTATTTAGAAATCCCTGTAACATTTCATCTTTGCCAACAGAGTTATTGATAAAGCCAAAACATCTATCTGTAAACTGACCCAGGTCAAGCATATCTCCAGCGTTTTCTGATCATTGTGCAGACACCTATGTGACCTACTGTGTAACCTGGAAAAAAAAAGGTCTCATGTACTTGACTGTGCTGTTTCAATCCTCCTACACAAGAGTCCCCAAAAGACAGGCCTTGTGCATCTGTCTTCCGCCTCTGCGCTCAGATCCATTCTGGGTCCAGAGGACAAGCATTTCAAGGGCAGTCTGTCTCCACTGCCAAAAATAGAGCTGAGAACACACAGGCAGTCCCAACAGCAGCCCCGAGAATGTTTTGAAAACATTTTATCATACAATTGTCAAAAGACATACACATGTTTAAGGAAAAATAACCCTTGAACTGTGAATACTGCTTTTTTTTTTTTAAGTGACTCTATCTAGTCCCTCGTCCTCAGGATTCGTCAGGTACTGCTGCAGACATACTGCTTTCGTTTACTATGTAAGGACTTTTGTTTTTTCATGCACTAGAAGTCACTGCAGGTGACCTACAGGTGACCTTACAGACCCCCACTGCACAATCCTTTCCCTTCCAGCTGTGGCAAAGTTACCTGACCCATGTCACAGAGCTGGTCAGAAGTACACTCAAGCTTTGAAAAGCATCGTCTTGGCTTCCTGGATTTCCATGTTGCTATGTTTACAGGCATTGCCACTTCTAAAATGTGTCACAATATGTTTGAATGCTTAAAGCTCCCCCATTTTTTTTTTTTTAATTTCAGGAAAACAACATACAACCTGATTGTATCAGTTATTTCATTTCCAATATCAAAATATACTAAAAACATTAATTTACTCTTTTAAAACCCTACCAAAAGGAACACCCTCGTTCAAGAAAATACCAAATCTGAGGGTTTTTTTAAATACGCAAGTTAGTTCTATTTTGACTCATTCACACTCTATACTGCCTGGCAGGACAAAGAACAGCCGACTACAGATTACAAACCAAGTTCAGGGACATTATTAGTAATCACAGGCCACTCATTGCTAATACACTGGTTTTTCTTCACCGTTCCTAAAAGCAGACTGCAGAGTTCACTTACCACCAACAGCGACTTGGATTCAAAAGTCTCATTCATGGCTTGTTTCCCCAGCTCTTGCTTTTCCATCGGGGCCTCAAGGTCCTGCTCACCCTTTTCAGGGCTAATCTGATCAATGTGGGAAACAGAAGTCACTTCCAAACACTCTGAGCTTTTCATTTTAACGGGGAGAATGCCTTTGATCTTCTGGAAGAAGGCGGCTACAGACCCGGTCTCACTCCCTGCATGAGGAGAACCTGTCTTGTCAACATTCTCCTGATTCGATTTCGCGGCAGATGTTGTTCTTGGAAGCCCGAGTGAAGCGTTTTTAGAATGAGTTGTAACTTGCGCAGCCTGGCTGGTAATGAGTTTATTAAGCTGTTGCTTGTGTGTCTTGTTAATTGGGATGTCTGCTTTTTTGCTGGCTTTAAAGTCAGATCTCGGTGTCTTGTTCATCGCTGTCAACTGTTTAGAAGGCCCTGGTGAGGGTGAAGAGCCCCCTGTTGCCTGAGGGTTGGGTGTGTCCTTCATTAGGGAAGTGTCTTTGGGTTGCAACACAGATCTGGATATAACTTTGGCTTTAATGTTTTTGAAGTTTGGTCTGGGATAACTTATAATTTCTGTCTTCCTAACTTTACTGCCTACGGTGTTATTTGTTTTGGTAGCTGATTTTCCCAGATTAGGTCTTGGCATATTTGTTGGTTCCCCTTTCAAGTTTGGTGTACTTTTAGCATCTCTTGGTCCATTCTCCACATTGTTGTACTTCTTCCCTTCAGCAGGGGAAAGTGTAAAGCTCACATTGGGGGGTGGCTTAACTGGTGTTGATGTGCAACCTGTGTTATCTGTGCGAATGGCTTCGTCGTTCTCGTACCAACCCATTTCACAAGATGAAACCCTCTGCCCTGAAATACTTCTCAGGGTCAGCTCTTCAGTACTACTTTGGATGTCTGAGTCAGTGTCATGGGAATCGATGCGTGGGTCTTCAGTCACAGTGACTTTACACTCAGAGCCCAGGACTCTGGTTTTACTCTTCTCAAAAGCTGGCACCAGTACTGGACATTCGCCATCGACATGACAGTCGGGCAGTGTTCCTCTTACATTTTGGCCCGTTTCCTGTTGAGCATGCGGGCCGTGTGAATGTGTCTCACTGTTTGGGTCATCTTCAGATACACAATAGAGTTCCTGTGATGCAGACCCATTGGGGACCTCCATGCCACCCGAAACCAGTGTCACAGCTTGTATCTCTTTTTCTCCAATGAGTCCTTGCCCTGTCCCATCTGTGTACTCTTTGCTGACATTTCCTAAAGAATTCTGACCCTGAACTCCAATGTCTGGACTGTCAGTTTCCATCAGCACATCAGAGATCACTGTAAAGGTTGTGTTTATGGTCTTGGATGGTGTGGCTTGGAGGTTTTCAAAGTTCTCTCTATTATAATTAATCCCCCTCACACACATCTTAGAGGAATGGGGCCGTGTCTGATCAGAGCAGGACAAAGCATTTCTGTCTCTCATTGTTGACTGCAAACCTCCAGGAGCATGTAAAGGCTGACCCTGTTCAATAGCGTTGTGTGCTATAAAGGCGCAGTTAGCCGTATCCACTTTCGTGCCATATGTTTGTTTTAGCTCCAAAACTTCAGGGGAGTCTCCACAAGCGCAATCGTCATCAGACCCCCACTCACAGGGCTTAGAGGGGTCAAGCTTCTCATCCTGGATTGCCTCTAGGGAGTCAAAGTTACTGTACGGCTCTCGGGGCTTCCCTGTGTTCACAAGGGCAGGAGACTGGCAGGTAAGCTCACTGTACATTGCAAACTCATGCTTCCCCAGGAAATCACTTGAAGGCTCTGGGTAAGCAAGTGCTTCAACACACTGATGGCTTAAGGTAACACTTTCACGACTGTCCACGGCAGGATCCATTTCAGAATCGACCACCATGGCATCGGGGTTGTCAGCGTTCCAATCCCCGGGACTCACTGTAGGGCACCGGGCAGATGGCGATGTATTCGAGTTTTTATCTCGGATAAATACATAATGCGATCCATCTTCTGTCCTATCTGAATTATCATCATTCATCCTGAATATTAACCTCAAAACTCTGCCATTTTATCTTCTCTTCAAATTCCTTTTAAATGAGAATAAGTGAAAGATGGTCCAGCTCCTCCCCTTTCTATTGCTTTCAGCCAGGTTCCACAACTGTAGTCTTAGATACTCCGAAGTTGAAATGACTTGTTCCCTGGAAGAAACAAAACAGTAAACTCAAATAAATGTTAGAAAAATTTACAGCTCATTCCTTAATTAGTTTAAATCACTGTTTCCACACGAACAACTCCTAACGATAAATGGGGGTGGGGGGAGAGGCTCGGATTTACAACATCGGCTAATCTACCATTCTCCTTCAAAGAAGCCTTTTGATGTGTGAAGGAATGGAGTATGATGGTTTGGAAATGCAGATAAAGTTTCCTACTGATGTCACGGCTGACATCTTCCTTCCCAATTCCCAGAGACTTCTTAGAGAAGGGAACTAGCTCAGTGTGCAACCGTCTTTCCTTCTTACTGGTCAACGGTGAAAGCATTCATTCTAACTTCCCTTGGCAGTCCCAATTTATGTCCACTGTCCCAGCAAAATTCCTAAGTGTCCCTCTCACTGTCAGAGGGCTCCTAGTCAGCATGATTGCCAGGGAGACGATCCAGGCCCCCACAGATGAGTTAAACATACTCGGAGAATTTGCATTTCTCTATTCGTTCTATTTCATTCCTATCTTAATCATGTGCCCTTCCCAAGTGTATGTGTATATGAGTGTGTGTGTGGAGGCAGGGGAGCAATATTAAGATTTGAAGTGAGCCAAGTGGTGATGTCACACACCTTTAATCCCAGCACTCCTGAAGCGGAGGCAAGTGTATCTCTGTGAGTTCAAAGTGAACTTGATTTACAGAGCAAGTTCCTCAACAGCTAGGGATACACAGAGAAACATTGTCTTGAAAAACAAAACTAAAAAAAACAAGCAAAGAGAGTTGAATAGCCTCTGATAGAGGTTCCTCAAAATATTAACGGCACTATGTGCTGAACTGTGTAACAGTTCCAAATAAATGGATACATTGAAGCCAACCCCATCCCTCAGGTTTGACTATATACTGGAGAGTGAGTCTGGAGATGAGGTCATTAAAAAGGTGAGAAGGGTTAAATAACAGCATAAGGGAGGAGGACTTATCCACCAGAGTTGCTACCCTTCTGAGAAGAGATACCTGAAGTTCCTCCCCTCCCACTTAGAGCACAGAAAAAACAAACCCACAATCTTAACAGAAACACTATTTACAAAAGCGGAAAAATAAGGGTAGGGGAAACCCAAGTCTTTTGACTGGTAAATAGATACAAAAAAAAAAAAAAAAAAAAAAAAAAAAAAAAAAATTAAAAAAAAAAAAAATTAAAAAAAAAAAAAAAAAAAAAAAAAAAAAAAAAAAAAAAAAAAAAAAAAAAAAAAAAAAAAAAAAAAAAAAAAAAAAAAAAAAAAAAAAAAAAAACAACTTGTCCATTTTTATATCACAATACTCTTTAGCACACACACAAAATAAAAACAAAAAAGTTTCATTAGATACATGGATACAGTGTTGCAACAGGAAAATATTACACTAAGAGAAAGAAGTTATTCAAGACTATCTAGTAAGATAACTATTTATGGCAGGGCAGTGGTGACTCATGCCTTTAATCCCAGCACTTGGGAGGCAGAGGCAGGCAGATTTCTGAGTTCAAGGCCAACCTAGTCTATAGAATGAGTTCCAGGACAGCCAGGGCTATACAGAGAAACCCTGCCTCAACAAAACAAAACAAAACAAAACAAAACAAAACAAAACAAAACAATATTTATACAAAAATGATAAGAACCAGGAAACCATAGACAAAGTACACTGGGGGCTTGTGTGGGAAAGGACGGAGGAGCCAATGTTTTAGGGGGCAAAGGACAGAGGAGACGATTTTGGAGGGTGGGTAACAAAATGTTCTAAACTAATTTTGCTTCTAATTTCACACTGCCATAAACAAACTCAAAATAACTCAGTTCTATAATTAATAGCAAACTTTTAGGACGTCCAGAAAGAGCTCAAATTTAGGCTGTGGAGATGGCTAAGAAGGTAAAGCTGTTTGCTGGGGGACTGGAGCTCAGGGCCCAGAGGCCACATTAAGGAGGTGGAAGGAGAGAACAGACTCCACAAGCTCTCCTTAGGCAGCAATGTCCCCATGAATGCTGCAGTACGTGGTGGGGGGGCACACGTTCTTCCCCTCTCTCCCCATCTTTACACCCTTCTTCCCCCTCTCTTTTAAGATTTAAAGATTTAAAATCTAGGGTCTTCTTTTTAACAAATTAATTTGATTAAAAGTCTGATATGGAGAATGAGAGAATGTGACCTCATCCCACTTCCAACTCTTTCTGCTTCCTGTGTGTGGCAAAATGTTCCCTCTCAGTTTCCAACTCCAGCTGCCGGCTGTCACGCCCTTCCAGCCATTATGGGCTCTCTGTCTAGAACTGTAAGAAGCAATAAACCTTCTAATGTCATGGTGCTGAATTCTGAGTGAAATATCTGATAGGGACAAGGGCACTGAGTGATCTATAAAATTCTGAATTAAGAGCAGATCTAATTTCCCTACTTTGTAATCTTTATTGCTCCAAATTCAAACTCCAGGAACCCAGAGTATAAAAGTCAGAATAGGAACCATGAAGACCCAATGGCCCTGGAATTGTCACCAACAGTTCTGAGTGTTCTGATCATGCATCCTGAACCATGAAGTACCCAATGGCCCTGGTATTGTCACCAACAGTTCTGAGTGTTCTGATCATGCATCCTGAACCATGAAGACCCAATGGCCCTGGTATTGTCACCAACAGTTCTGAGTGTTCTGATCATGCATCCTGAAATTAGCATCTACTGGTAGTACAAAGGCACAAAGGAGTATTTATCTCAACAGCATGTGTGCACATAGATATGCAATGACAACACGTGTGCACATACAGATGCATCCACATAGATATGCATACCCTAAACTCACATGCTCAGGGTCTCTGAATCCCACAAGAGGAGCTAAATGATTTATATATTTACTGTAGTATAGTTAATAGAGATCACTAAAGAGATTAGTTAAAAGAGATCACTAAAGAGATTTTTATTAAGATCTTTAAAGTTTTTATGAAGTACAAATTGTCCTTTTATTACATGGGTTTACTGTGTGCGCGTGCGGGCTGGAGTGTATTGTATGCCTCAGCACTTCCTACAGTTCAGAGGGCAACTTGTGACTTCTCTCAACAAGTTGCCTCTCTCCTTCCACCTCATGCGTCCCAGCTCTCAAACTTCAAGCTGTCCTCAAGCTTTTTGGTGAGTCACCTTGCTAATCAATCCCACAGATTAGCATTCTCAACCCGTTATAAAATGCATTCAAGCTAACTTTAGGAAACGATATACCTTTGCGCTTCCTGCAGGGTAGTGATGGCTGAAGATGTGTCATGAGGGAGTCCCGTTTTAGTTACTTTTCTGTTGCTGTGATAAAATACCATGACCAAAAACAATTTAAGGAAGGATTATTGGGACTAAAAATTCTACAGGAAGGGGCCCTAATGGCTGGGAGGGCCTGGCAGTGGGCAGCTGGAGTTGGAAACTGAGGAAGAACCCTTTGCCACACACAGGAAGCAGAGAGAGTGAGCTGGAAGTGGGGTGAGGACACACTGTCACCGTCACCACCCTCCCCCTCATCTCACTCCCTGTGGCACCTCCAACAAGGCTCTACAACTCCTTATAGCTCATCAACTTTCTCCAAACAATGCCACCATGTGAGGACAAAGTGTTCAAAGGTTTAAACACAGTTCATTCAAACCATCTGAAGTAAAAGAGAAAGAGCAGGGGTGAGGGGGTGACAGGGGTGGCAAAGAAAAACAAGTTAAGATACAGACACATGAAAATGCCACACGAAAACCATTGTTTCGTGTGATAGTGAGAAAAAGAACAAAGAAAGAAAAGGAAATGCCTGCCTAGGCAGGAGGGGACTCTAAGGACAATTCCTAGAGGGATGGAGAGAATCTGTAATATGCAAATGTAAACAAAACTGCTCATTAGCATGATTATAGAAGTTATGGGCCTACAAGAACAGGGTCACTAAATTCAACTAATAGAATTTTTATCACCCCATCGCTCTTTTCCAAAGTACATAAAAGATGATTGCATAAAAATATTTTTAAAAGACATGTACTTAATCAATGGTCTGAATGGCCAAATTAAGTTATTCTGAAAAGATACATCACTGGAGAATTCTCGGCGCCAGTCTCACATTGTATGTTATTTAAATGGTTGCCAGTTTTTCTCTTCTAGCAGGGCACTAAATGAGATGTCATTGCCATTTTTGATGTCTCATCAACTTCTATAGAAATTAAAGCAATATTAAAGTCAAAGAACTCGGCTATAACAAGACTAGACGTGGTGTTTCAGCTCCCAAGGGTGCTGTCACCGCTTTTTCATTTATTTTTGGGGGGGCGTTGTTTTGTTTTTTTTTCAAGACAGGGTTTCTCTGTGTACCCTTGGCTATCCTGAGCTTATTCTGTAGACCAGGCTGCCCTCGAACTCAAGAGATCTACGTGCCTCTGCCTCTTCAGTTCTGGGATTAAGGGCGTGTATGCTGCCACCACCGCCACCACCCAGTGTCAGTATTCTCTGCAATACACATATTAACATGTATAAGTCACAGGCATAGGAACTGACTTGTGCATTTTGTTTAATGTCATCTGACGCTATTCAGTATAAGACACAATGCTCCAGAAGTGCCTTGACTGTGACGACAAGGCCATGGACAGGAAAAGGTTAACCATCCTTCCCTCAGGAGGTAGTTAAAAGTGGAAGGCAGCTCAGTCCAGAAAGTGTGTGTCATGCAAAAACAGAGACACTTATTTTTTAAAAAGGAGCAGTGGTGAGAACCTGGGGGGAGGGGAGGAAAGGGGGGCAAGGTGTGGCTCTGGGGAGGGAGGGAGGGAGGTAGGGAGGAACCCATTAAATATCTAGCCAGTTTGGCCTAATAGAAGAGGAGTTCCAGGCCAGTAAAAGCCCTAGTTCATTTTGAGTTTAAAAACCAACAACAAACAAACAAACAAAAATAAAATGACTGAGGAAAAACATGCAAGTATATCAGACACACACACACACACACACACACACACACACACACACACACACGCAGGCATGCAGGCTCACTAACACAGGCACACAGGCACACTTACCTACACACATGCAAACAAACATACTGTCTCTGGACCAATTTCATCCCTCCTTACTTTTAAGAATTCTACCTAAAGGTCACCGACATGTGGCTAGTCACATATTCTATGACTGCATTTCACCTGACTCAAATAGTCTTCATATTCCTACCATTACAATATGATCTGCCTCAATTTTAAAGAACAGAATTCAAGCAGAGAAGAAAAGACAAGGCAAAACCTTGGGAGTAAACCCTTCTCACACCCAGGGGAAAGGTCAAGTTCATTCAGTAGCGCTGTCTAGCAGAGCGAAGCACAATGATCAAGTTCCCTTTTTAAAGAGAATTATCTGAAAGGAGAGATCTGTGAGCACGACTTGGGCAGGACACAGCAAATTCCTCACTCATTACAGATTTGGCAATACAATAGGCAGTTCATCCAGAATTTTTCAAAAATAAATACATATTCTCAAGACTTTTAAGGTCAAGAGTTGACTAACTAGCCACCAGGCAGGAAGACTGTGCATTCAAGTATGACTACACACTGTGATCTTGTCTTGCAAATAAAAACAAAACAATCAAGAACTGGAACATAGTAATTAATTATGTTCGAAACCTCAGCTTTAAAATGGTTAACTTGGCTCAGAGGGTAAAGAGTTCAGATTCCCCAGAACCCACGTCAACCAGACCCAGAAGCACATGCCTGTACACCCAGTCCCTCTAAAGCACAATGAAGGTCAGCATAGGCCAGCTAGCCTGTTATACACACTGGAGAAGAGGAGACCCTGTCCCAAAGTAGAAGACAAGCACCAATAATCAGGCTGTCCTCTGACCTCCAGTGTGCACACAGTGGTACAGGTGTGGCTACACTCAGACACAAGACAGTGCATTCACACTTAAGAGTAAAAATGCAGCCGGGCATGGTGGCACACGCCTTTAATCCCAGCACTCGGGAGGCAGAGGCAGGCGAATTTCTGAGTTCAAGGGCAGCCTGGTCTACAGAGTGAGTTCCATCCAGGACAGCCAGGGCTACACAGAGAAACCCTGTCTCGAAAAACCAAAAAAAAAAAAAAAAAAAAAAAAAAAAAAAAAAAAAAGAGTAAAAATGCCCCAAAACTTGAACCACCATCACATAATTGAACTAATGACTGTTGACATTCTTAATCCTGGAAGGAATTTTAGAGATCCAACTCAAACTGCTTAATCCTAATGCTAACACTGCTAATCAGCTGTGAGTGAATCTCTTATCGGGTTAGACACCCCTTGGTTGTGTGCGGTATTTCACTAACTAGCCTACCAGCCCAGGGGATGCTTTTCTGTCAGCCCACACTTTCTATTCCTCTTGCCCACCAAGTCTATTCCTACCACTCCAATTTAATTCATCATGTGGCAATTCTGAAATGAAATGTGTTTGCGTATGTCAAACAAAGGCTAGCTTCACTATTTTATGGCCATACAGGACTTAATTTTATACCTATTTAGGTATGTCTTTTTTTAATTTTTAAAATTTATTTTATGTATATGAGTACACTGTTCCTGTCTTCAGACACACCAGAAGAGGACATCAGATCCCATTACAGAGCCACCATGTGGTTGCTGGGAATTGAACTGAGGACCTTTGGATGGGCAGTCTAAACTCTAAACTCCTGAACCATCTCTCCAGCCCAAGCTGTCATATTTTAATGTATATAAGTACAAATAGACAGTTAGGAACTATAGTTTATAAAAATCACAAAATTTGTTTCCTTAAAAGCTTTTTGTTAAGTTTCAAACCAGGACAAATGGTTCAGATGCCTATTTAATATGTCAAAGTGGATGGACGCTGGCCAACAGATTCTCCCAGCATCCCTCAGCCCTAACTGTTACAGGGCTCCCCTGGCTGGCATATCCCGGCCCCCTTACCCTTAACTCTCCATTGCAAGGGGCTGGGCTGCCCTTCCCTTCCCTATATAATCCAACCGTTTTGGTTACCCACTCTCCTTGTACTTTGGGCCTCCTGGCTGCTGCCCCTCCTCCCTTGCTCTCTCCTCTTCCTCTCCTCACAGGAGGGCACAGCTCAGGGTCAGGTCCATTCTGGACTCTCCCAGAAGACCCTGTCTCTGGCTATGCTCTCCCACATATCTTTAATTAAACCTCTTCCATCATACCTAGGAACAGGCAGACTCCTCTTTACCTTTCCCGTCTATCTTTTCCTGTCTACTTTTGAACAACACATGAGTCGCAGCAGTAGTTCAACCCACAAAATATGTGCTCACTGGTAAAGTGAGTGACCCAGGTCTGACAAGGCCACTTTTGGGAACAGCTCACTGTGGAGCCATAGCCAGTCTCAGTCAAGTCAGGAGGGACAAACTCCCCTTCGACGCAGGAGTGGAAGAACTAGAAACAGTCGTCCAAAGAATTAAGGAGTAGGGGAAGAGTTCTCTTATGAATTATGTTATGTACATAGCACATAATACCAAATTAAGAAGAATACCAATACCTGTCTTGAAGGATACCCTTTCAGCCAGTGTCATTTAGGGATTCAGAGCTTCCTGAGAATAAAAGGAAAACCGAATGGGAAGGGAGAGCAGGCTCCTGCTTGTCACTCAAAAACAGAGTGGATTTCATGACTAATGGGGCTGTCTGGCTGGATGCTTAGCCCATTTCCTCTTCCTTATTGTGTTCCATTTCTTGTGAATGCTGTGCATTCTAGACAAGAGCTAAGTGGATATTACATACACCCCCCTGCCAGGCTTGCGCCATAACACTCAGAATCTTTCACGTTCTCCTTCCCTCACACAGGGCTTGACACAGATGAACCAAGTGAGACCCTTGTGTGTCAGCATGGAAGGATGGCGGGACCATGGATGGGGGAGGCCCAGATCCCCGAGTCAGTGACTAGAGGATCAATGGCCAATCAGAAAACATCAAACTGCCTCAGTAAATGAGCACTCTCAAGTAATGCTGTATTGGAAAATGACTTTTTCCTCTGTGTGAGTGTGCACGCTCCAGTGTGCATGAGTGTATGTGTATGTATGTTTGTGTGTGTGTATATAAGAGTGTATTATGTATATGAGTACATGTATGTTTGTGAATGTGTGTGAATGTATGTGTATGTAAATGTGGGTGTGTGTATGACTGTATGTGAATGCATTGTGTGAATGTGTAGGTGTATGAGTACATGTGTGTTTGTGTATGTGCGAGTGTATGTGTCTGTGTTTGAGTGTGAGGGTATGTGTTTATGTGAGTGTTTGTATATGAGTGTGTGTAAGTATGAGTGTATGTATGTGTGTAAGTATGTATGTATTTGTGTGAGTGTGTATTTGTGTGTGACTGTATGTGTGTGTTTTTATGAATGTGAGTGTGTATGAGTGTATGTATGTGAGTATATGCATGTGTATGAATGAACATGTGTGTGTTAGTGTGTGAATATGTTTGTGCATATAAGTATGTATGTATGTGAATGTGAATGTATGTATGTATGTTTTTGTGTGAGTGTGCGTGGTTGTGTATATGTGTGTGTGTGTGTGTGTGTGTGTGTGTGTGTGTGTACTTTGCTATTATATTATTGGCACAGATACCATAGATTACATTCTGATAATACTGTTGCTTTGGTCATTCTAGTCATTATTTTTACTTTTATTTTTTACTAGATGAAAACTTAATAAATTAATACTTACCTAATAGAAAAAAAAACTATTGGATCAGTAATTCCTTGGTGGTTGACTAAATGACAGAGGAGAAGTCTAACTTCCCTGTTTGTGAACACAGATGTTCAGACAGTCAAGCAAAGAGTTTCTTTTTTAAAATCTTTTTTTTTTAAGATTTATTTTATTTATTATACTTAAGTACACTGTAGCTGTCTTCAGACACTCCAGAAGAGGGAGCCAGATCGGATTGTTGTGAGCCACCATGTGGTTGCTGGGATTTGAACTTATCACCTTCGGAAGAGCAGTCGGGTACTCTTACCCGCTGAGCCATCTCACCAGCCCCCAAGCAAAGAGTTTCTAAGATAGCCTACTTTTAAAAAAATGTATATGTATTTTCTCTTTTTTTATAAAATATTTTATCTATTTATTATATGTAAGTACATTGTAGCTGTCTTCAGACACTCCAGAAGAGGGCATCAGATTTTGTTATGGATGGTTGTGAGCCACCATGTGGTTGCTGGGATTTGAACTCAGGACCTTTGGAAGAGCAGTCGGCACTCTTAACCGCTGAGCCATTTCACCAGCCCTATATATTTTCATCATAGAGGACAGCAGCTTATTGAAATGAGTCCCTACATGCTGAACAAAACCCCTAACTCCTTTCCTGTTATTAAATCTTCCCCAGGCTTGTTTGAGAAGT
This sequence comes from Mus minutoides, assembly GCA_902729485.2. Taxonomy (NCBI): domain Eukaryota; kingdom Metazoa; phylum Chordata; class Mammalia; order Rodentia; family Muridae; genus Mus; species Mus minutoides. The sequence goes on along the minus strand of LR749942.1, from coordinate 448,107 downwards.
CTCCACATTGTTCAAAATTTGGCAAACAAGTTCTATAAAGACAAACTGTATTTTTAGGTTTTGTAAAATACACAATCTGGAATGTATTCACTCAACCCAGCTCTTGTAGAATAAAAAATAGCTGTAGATAATAAGATAATATCCAAGGGAATGTGCCTGAGTGTCCATACTAAAACAACTTACCAAAAAGCTAGGGGGCACATGGGCACCAAAAAGACAGTTTGCATAACCCTGGACTGGCATAACGGGTCATACATCGGCACTAGTCACCAGCTACACTGAACAATCATCAAAAAGCACAATTCTTCTGGTTTTGTTTCTATTTTTTTAACTCAGAGACGTTACTATTACAGTGTACCTCAGCATGGCTCAGTTCTCTCATAAGTAATATTTACCTCCATAAAATATCACCTCAAAAATCTGATACAGTAGATTTTTTTTTAAAAAGCAAGATCTGTACCAAATTTGTTTTCCAATTTTATAAAGCCTTCTATCAACTATGTAAACTGTAAACCTGAAATTATACACTATGAGATCTTTGTAAAAATAATAATAATAATAATAAAATTACCCCATCAGTGATAGAGCATGCCTTTAATCCCAATACTCAGGAAGTACAGGCAGGCAGATCTGAGTTGGAGGCCAGCCTGTCCTACAGAGCGAGTTCCAGGACCCAGTTGAAAGACCCATGTTTAAGTGTGAGAATTAAGACCTTGTTTACTGAAGATGTGTTAACCTGTTCAAGTTGGGCACAGGTTCCAAAGACGAACTGAAAGCTCACTCAATAAATAGAAAAAAAAAACAAAAAACAAACCACAAAACTCTAAATAGCCATGAAGTTTAAGGACAAGAACACAAGTTACAATTGATGGTGGTTAAATCTCTGTAAAATACCATATGGGAGAACACACCCAGGACCAAAGGAGACTGCCCTTCACCAATAGAACAAGGATATCTGCCCCATCCATCTCAATGGCTACATGTAAGTCTAATCCTCCCATTAATGTCTTTATGATGTCCCAACTTCACTGTGTCCTGGGTCTCCAAGGTCCCACAGCTCACAATCTTATGCTGGATACAGTAGATCCTTAGTGGTTACTCATTCCACCCTTTCTCCATGAGCATGGATAGATGCTCACGCCATTCCATTTAATTTAGGAAAAGATCCATCTCCATCTTAAATCCTGATATAAATCATGAAATCTTAATTGTACCTGGTGGACTCAAAGGTCGGTCATTATGATGCTTTAAAACTCAATAAAAAGCCGGGCGTGGTGGCGCACGCCTTTAATCCCAGCACTCGGGAGGCAGAGGCAGGTAGATTTCTGAGTTCGAGGCCAGCCTGGTCTACAAAGTGAGTTCCAGGACAGCCAGGGCTACACAGAGAAACTCTGTCTCAAAAAACAAAAAAACAAAACAAAACAAAAAACTCAATAAAAAGAATGTACAGTGTGAGCCAATGTGTGGCTCAAAGAGCCATCCTAAGTCCGTTCTGTGAAATTCTCCATTATTCACAAACAAGTCTTCAACATCAACACTGATAGTCTAGATAGACATGGTGGTCCATACCTATACTCCCAGCACTCAGGAGGTTGAAGCAAGTAGATTGCCATGAATTTGGGGACAGCTTGGGCTACACAGCAAGTTTGAGGCTAGCCAAAGCTAAATAGTGATAGCCTGGTTTCAGGGATGGAGGGAGGAAGGATAATTACACATTGAGGAAAGACCTGGTAGAGCTGCCCAGACTGGACTAAGGCTAAGCATGGTTTTGTGCTCCTTTTTAAACTGGTGAGCTAAATAAACTCCAGCAACAGATACAAAGGATCAAGTATCAAAGGCTCACCTCTAAGGCTGGAAGACAGAGAAGCAGTCTTCATAGTTTTCAGAAGCAAGCACTTCTCAGGCAAAAAGGCCTGAGATCTAAGCTATAGAGGTGTGGTAGATTGAATAGGGTATGGCCCCCATAGACTACTGTGTTTGAATGCTTGGCCATGGGGAGGTGAGGCATTGTTAGAGAAAGTGAGTGTCACTGTGGCGACACACTCATGTAAAAATAAAAGCCAGACATGGTGCTACATACCTAAAACCCCAGAGCTAGGGGACAAAAACAGGCCACGGGGACTTACTGGGCAGCCGGTCTAGCTGGAAACACTGAGTGCTCCGTCCAGTGAGAAACTATCTCAAAAAAATAGAAGCAGTTTAGGAAAACATCCAACACCAAATTTTGACTTGTAATTGAGCATCAGGGAAGCTGGTGCAGGAATATTGCAAGGTGAAGGCTAATCCCAGCACTCGGGAGGCAGAGGCAGGTGGATTTCTGAGTACGAGGCCAGCCTGGTCTACAGAGTGAGTTCCAGGACAGCCAGGGCTATACAGAGAAACCCTGTCTCAAAAAAACAAAAAACAAAACAAAACAAAACAAAAAAACCAACAAAAAAAGAGAAAAGCTCAAGAAATGAAAACATGATGTATTGATGATCGTCAATGGTGTTGATGGACAGAAAAAGTGTATTTTGTTTTCAAGATAGGGAAAACTAAATACACGACAGGGGAAGGACAGAAAGTAACCACTTCAAAGCTCTGAGCAGCAAGCCGCTCTCCTGTAGAAGTCTCTCTTAAAGACAAAGTGGTCCTTTCTTTCCTTATCTGTGGTTTCGTTTTCATGGCTTCAATTACCCATGGTCAGCCTTGATCCAAAAAAAAGCCTACCTGGAAAATCCCAGAAATGTACAATTCATAAGTGCTAGGTAACTTTAGCCTCAGTGTATGGTTCTAACCGTTCTGTTCTTACTGCTAAGCTCTTGCTACACCTGCCTGATAGAGTGACCTGTATCATAAGTTTATACATGTAGGAAATAAACAACATCCAGTAAGCTGAGAACCACTTTCAGGCTTCAGTTATGTCCCAGAAGTCTTGGAATGAAACCCCAATAGACAAACAGGCAACCATGCTTATCTACCTAAATTTCATACTCATAACAGAAAAGAATTTTAAAATATGTTAGACAGCGACACAGAATCTTCGCTCACTCTGTTTAGAATTATCTTTTTTCCCTTTTCTGTTTTCTGTTTGTTTGTTTTTTAGGACAGGGTTACTTTGTGTAGCCCTGGCTGTCTTGAAACTCACTCCATTTTATGAGTGTGTGTACATGTGTGCTCACACGCACAAGTACACGTGCATGCATATTCATGAAGAGACCAAACCCAGGACATCATGCATGCTTGCCAGGCATGTTACTGTTGAACTACTGTACCCCTAGCCAAGAAATTACTTTAAAAAAATAAATAAATCGCCAGGCAGTGGTGGCGCACGCCTTTGATACCAGCACTTGGGAGGCAGAGACAGGTGGATTTCTGAGTTCGAGGCCAGCCTGGTCTACAGAGTGAGTTCCAGGACAGCCAGGGATACACAGAGAAACCCTGTCTCGGAAAAAAAAAAAATCATCATCTAAACATAGTTCAATGTTCCAAATCCACTGACTCTTAGGGTTAGAAAAGAACTCAAAACTTGGAGCTGTGGGATTTTAACAAATACCCAACACACTAATGCTCTTTTACTCCATAACCAAACAAATACCTGACCATGCCAGAGAGATCTATGATGTCCAGAGTCATAAAACATGCTACTGAGCTTAACATGTAAATTCTAGTTAGATTCAAATGCAGAAGAAAACTTTCTTGGTAAAAGGGGAGAGTCACAAGTTGTCTCAGTCATGCATAAGTTTGCATAGGCTATCCAGGAATGGTTGTCTTTGCATAGGTTTCCCCCTCAGCCACCAGAGCCCAGGTCCTACTCCTCCCCTTCTGCCACCATGCATGATCTTGGATCTGTGGCCAAGAGAAGCATCACCTGTGTTTTGTCGGGCGGGATGTTAAGAGGTATGGAACCCGTTTCTAACACCTGACCCTAACAGCTGTGGCTATGCTTGCCAAGAAGGCAGACTGGGGACTAGCTAGCAATCCTGGCTGGCTCAATACCTAGCAGGAGATTCTATATAACCAAAGACAGGAGAAAATGGAAACTGATAGCCATCTCTCCTCGCTGCCTCAGGCCTAATATTCTACCCAGAGAGCACTGCTCATTACTACTAACGAAAGCACTCGTACTCAGATCTTAAGGTTTACGTCTGGCGTTCCCTGACCGGTTCAAATTTGCACACTTGGTCTCCAACAAGTGACACAGTTTTGGAAGGTTGTGGACACTTCAGTCTATTTCCTAAGGTGATTAATAAGGTAGCTTTGCTTTTCAATCTTGGAGCAAAATATGTATTCAGTCAAAGATGTAAAATGACAATACGAATACTATGGTATCATAGTGAGTACAGTTAGGAACACTAATTTAAAGCATGCATTTGATAGCTGCCATGTGCTGCATTCCAGAGAAGGTACATATGCACTGGATTGGCAATAAGTGAAACACAATAACAATTAGCAAAGTTGCTTTCCAGGGAAAACACCCACAGACCACCGGAGTAATGAACAGGACATCTGAGGGGGTGCTGATCTTCACAAGAAGTCAGAGGAAAATATAGGGGGCTTTGTCCAACAGAGAGCCGAGGAGGTTGGAATGTCTTGAGGAAGAAACCCTAAGAGACAGGGGCAGTACAGTAGGGCAGGGAGTGGGATCAGCTCAGAGTCTATTGATTGGCTCTGGAGTCTGCCGGAGCAGAGAAGACAGATGTTGGCGCTAGCCTTGGCTGAGATGTCAATCACATTCTACTGGAGACAAGCAGCAGGCAGGAAACAGTTATGGCTAAGGTGAACTGCCAGAGTAGCGGGGAGGAAATCCAGACAAAAGTCCAGACATGCTCCCAAGGCAGGGCACTGTGTAACCTGCACCACACAGGAGACAGCACGGCACATAGCAAGTGCTCAATAAACATCTGTTCAATTAAACATAATTTCCAAGGATTACTCCACTTATATTAATATTTAAAGAAGGAAGCTACAGAAGATAGTGTGGGCTCATTGAAGCTGCTGCATAAATAATCTATCATGTTCTTTGTTGGTACGAAAAGGATTTCAAGGTTTCGTTTGAACTAGAGAAAACAAGATGTCCCCTTTTCTTTATAAAAAAAAAACTAATATACAAGTTTAGGGCTGGACTGTGTAATAATAAAGGGTGGAAAGGTTCACTACCCATTTCAGATGACACTTAACGAGTGCCAGGGAGATCTGGGTTAAAAATGAATAATTTATTAAAACACAGAGAATGATACTATTTAATCATCCAAAGGAAAACAATTTGCTTCTTTTTAAAACACAAATTTAAGAATTTTAAGTAGAAAATGTAACAAAGAATGTCAGAAAAACTCTTTAATACCACTTTTTTTTTTAAAGAAAACCATTAAAACTATCTCAACAAAAATATATTGAGTTTGAGGCCAGCCTGGTCTACAGAGTGAGTTCCAGGACAGCCAGGGATACAGAGAGAAACCCTGTCTTGAAAAACATACATACATACATACATGCATACACACACACATATGTGTGTGTGTGTGTGTGTGTGTGTGTGTGTGTGTGTGTGTATTCATCTCCCACTCTCTCTCTCCAAAGCTATATAATTTGTATTTAAGATACATTGGATGCTGGGCTTGGCGGGGCTCATCTTTAAACCTAGTGCACAGGATTAAATCCCAGTGCAGAAGCAGACAAATCTCTGAGTTGGAGCCCAGCCTGGTCTACACAGTGAGTTCTAAGATACCAAGAGCTATAGAGGGAGACACACACACACACATACATATGTATAAATTATTAAAAATACATAAAGGTATCTTAAAGATCCTAATTTTTATTAATTATAGAATACTAAAGTATTGCCAAGTACCTAAGAAACTGGTACATCATACTTATCACCCCCACAAAGAGAATCAGTCACGGTAAACCCAGCAGAGACAGAGCCCTGGTGAACTGGAGCACACCAGAGATCCCAAAGCTGCCATCACATACCCCCGGGAAATCAAAACCATCAACTAAAGAAAGGTAACCATTTCACATCCATAAACAGAGAGGTAACACACCACTCATGTTTGGTTTGGTTTAAATTTCATGTATAAAGCTTTTTTGTTGTTGTTATTGTTGTTGTTGGTGGTGGTGGTGGTGGAGGGGATAGAGGGAACTTTGGTTTTTAGGTTTTTCTTTATTTTTTTTATTTTTTTTAAGGTATTGGGGATACAATCTACAGCCTTACACATGTTAGGCAGGCACTCTACCAATAAACTATAGCACCTATTTTTAAAATAGATTTTAATTCTGTTTAATCATTCATTTATTCATTCACTTATTTATTTAGAGACAAGATCTCATTTAGTTTCCAGGTTGCTCTTAAACTCTTTGTAGTGTAGGCAGACCTGTCTCTACCTACACAGTAGCTGAAATCACAGGTCTGAAACACCAGGCTAATGGTGTTTCTCTTATGGTAAAAATGTAAACTATGCCAGGGATCCATCCCACAATCAGCCACCAAACATAGACACTATAGCATATGCCAGCAAGATAGTGCTAAAAGGGCCCAGATATAGCTGTCTCGGGGGAAACTATACCAATGCCTGGCAAACATGGAGGTGGAAGCTCACAGTCAGCTATTAGATGGAACACAGGGTTCCCCTTTGAAGGAGCTAGAGAAAGTACCCAAGGAGCTGAAGGGGTCTTCAACCCTATAGGTGGAAGAATAACCATGAACTAACTAGTACCCCCCTGAGCTCATGTCTCTAGCTGCATATATAGAAGAGGATGGCCTAGTTGGCCATCATTGGGAAGAGAGGCCCCTTGGTCATGCAGACTTTATATGCCCCAATACAGGAGAACGCCAGGGCCAAGAAGTGGGAGCGGGTGGGTAGGGGAGCAGGGCCGGGACGGGGGAGGGTATAGGGAACTTTCTGGATAACACTGAAATGTAAATGAAGAAAATATCTAATAAAAGTTGGAAAAAATGTAAACTAAATGAATATCAGTACTAGAAACTGACTTCCTCTGTTATATAGCTAGCAGATCTTAGATAATTCCTGGTATACAATCAAAAGCCTTGGGGTATGACCCACATTCAGGTGGTATACACCTTTAATCCCATTACTTTGGAGGAGGAGGCAAGTAGATCTAGGTAAGTTTGAGTTCTAGGACAGCCAGGGCTACATTGGCAAACTCTGTCTCAATAAGACAAAAGTCTTTGGTGGAGGGGGACCTAGGAAGACTGAAGATCCAGATATGCTAAGGACACCACCACTGAGGAAAAGCTCCTAGCAAGCACCTGCTAGAAGTTAAGAGTTACCACACAGCCAGTTAGCTGGCCTACTGAGGGGCTCAACAATCCGATTCCTGTAGCTTGTTCAAGAAAACATTTTTTTGGTCCAAGTTTCTGGCTCAGGAACTTCCTGAAACTTCCAAACCAGCATGTGAGGCCCCACACTCACTCTTCAAACCACACTCCCAGGAGCTAAGCCGTCTGATCATGTTTACTATGGGCCTTTTACAATACTATACTTCTAGAGACTATGCACTTTCTAAATATTCCTGATTCTTCAGGGTTCTCCAGATGGTCACAACAGACACAAGAGTTCTATCACATGACCTCAGATGACAACTACCCTTCCCAACAAGCAGGTATTAAGTTGTTCACAGGAACCTCTGAGCCATGGCTCAGCAGCTCCCACTTTTAACTCCAGCTCTAGGGAGTCCAAAGCAGGAGGATTGTCATGGGTTCGAGACCAGCCAGGGCCATATGGTGAGTTCTAGCTTAGCCTGAGCTATAGAGCAAGACCCTATATCTCTAAAAACAAAAACAAAAATCTTTGTAGTTTCTCACATTCTAGAATTTATCCTGAAGCAGAGGTAATTTAACGTAACAGATGTTACAAATGGAAGACAAGTGGTGGGAAGTACACAATGCTGGCACTGTGAGGCTTCCAGTATCGCTTAATAGTTTATCAATCAATTCTGGTGGGTTTTACTCAGTTCAAATTCCCCAAACAAACCACATCCAACTATCCCACCTACATGCTTCAGAATGGCCAAGTCAGCAGCTATAAATTTAAGCATGACATATCTTACTTGACTTATTTGTCAAAGAGAGAGAGAAAGAGAGAGAGAGAGAGAGAGAGCTGTAACTTTTTGACTGTACCTTAAATAATCTTTTCAGATCAAGGCAGAAACTACGAGAAGACCACAAGAAATTCCATCAGTCCATATGATGAATCCTTCCTGTCGACCATGGCTATTCAAAGACCAGAACAGCCTCCCAGTACTAACAGAACTGAGTGTGACTGACTGACACACACACACACACACACACACACACACACACACACACACAAAACTAAGACACCTCCCTTGGATGCTGTGCCAATGAAACATTGTAATTTCTCTGAGGTTTCCCAGGCAGAAAACATACAGATGTTTCTCAGTGACACTAACACATCAACTGCAGTAGAAGTCATAAAAGCAAAAGTAATGATGACTTCTGTACAGTAGGCATCTTCGGTTCTTTGTCAGATTAACTAGCTCAGCACTAGCTGGTGCTGGGTGGTTGATTCTGGCAGAAAGAAATAGGATTGTTCCAAGGACTCAGGTTAAAGAGTTGAAAAAAAGGTGTTCAGTATGTCTCCATGGTCTATATGGGAATATAGATTTAATGCTATAGTATTGCTGTAATCCCAGAATTTGTCAAGTTAGAAGCAGAATTCCACTCTGGACCAGTTGGAAGTGCTTGAGACCCTGTCTCAAAAAGGAGAAATAAGGGGCTGGAGAGATGGCTCAGCGGTTAAGAGCATTGACTGCTCTTCCAGAGGTCCCCAGTTCAATTCCCAGCAACCACATGGTGGCTCACAACCATCTGTAATGGGATCTAATGCCTTCTGGTGTCTCTGAAGACAGCTACAGTGTACTTGTCATATATATATATATATATATATATATATATATATATATATGTGTGTGTGTGTGTGTGTGTGTGTGTGTGTGTGTGTGTATATATGTATGTATATATATATATATATATATATATATATATATATATAATAAAATCTTTTTTTAAAAAGCAGAAACAAACAGTAATAAAATCTTTCTTAACCTGCATACACTGTCACTTCTCATTTCTTATACATATTCTTAAACATTTTATATCCTTTAAACTTAGATGCTCTCCATCTTTACATTCAATAAAAATAGTATTTAACAATATTAATATTATAGTTTTAATGATAGAATGCTATAAAGCGAAATTCTATCATGATGTGTAATGACCATTGGCAATGGCTCATTCGCAGGCAGGAAGACTTAACAGAGTTCTTCTCACATTATGTTTGCTTTAAACTATTCTATTTTCTTTGAAAATTTAAACATTGAAATACTAACGATAGATTCATGCACCAACAAACTAAAACACACCTTGTAGATTATATTTCTTTATCATCATATTATTCATAGAAACTGAAGTTAAAAGGTCTGGAACTCATTTGTTCAGAGCCATGGGCCAGCATACCTGCTCCTTCTCTGTAGCTTGAATAACTACTGTCTTCAGAGCCATTTGTAAGTTCACAAAACAGAAAATGCAGTAGTTTGTTTTTGTTTTTAATGCCTTCCAAATTCCAACAACAGATTATGTGACTCAGACACCTGAAATGCACGTCAAGGAGTTCTGCAGGCAGGCAGTGTACATACAAAACCAGACACCACCACAGAAATAATGTCTTCACTAGCAGCAAACAGCACCCACTCACAGAGACAGGCTGATTTACCGATGAGTCATTTTCCTGGGCTAGAGTGTGTGTTCATTTAATCCAATCAACTCCTTCTGCAGCGAACCCTTCAGGGGACTGAGGTTTCCAGCAGCTCTTCATACACTTCAGGCTCACACCAGAGTCTACAGGGCAGAACGACCAGGGGTAACCTGTGCTTTAAACACTGTGCCAATGCTGGCCGCTTCGAAATTATCCAGAGTAAAATCAGGACTAGAATCTCTTGCCTTCTCCTCCTCAACTCATCTTCCCTCACTGAAGTATGAAAAACAAAATTTCACCACACATTTAGAACACAGTGCTAATTTTTTATCTCCTTTAACTGTGTACTTAAACTACGTTAGGTGAAATGGCAGAGTCCATACGGTAATACTGCATGAAGAATAGCATATTCATCACAAGGAAAGCCAGATTCTAGAGGCAAAGCTGCAAAGCAAAACAATGTTGAAAAATAGCCAGGCATGTTGATGCTTCTTATAATCCAAGCATTCAGGAAACTGAGGCAGGAGACTCATGAGGAGTTTAAAGCCTGACTGAGTTACAAATTTGTTTGTCTCAAAAAAAAACAAAAAATAAACAAGAATAACAAAAATCCTTAAAGGTGTTCCCATTCGACATCAATATGCATAATAAATGTTCTGAGGCTCAAAGGTGCAGGCCAAGTATTTGCCAACTAGTTTTTGTGTGGCTATTTGACACAAGCAAAAGTCAGTCATCTGAAATAAAGGAACCTCAATTAAGAAAAGATCTCCATAAGATCCAGCTGTAAGGCATTTTCTTAATTAGTGACTCATGGTGGATGGTCCAGCCAACTGTGGTGGGGCTATCCCTGGGCTGGTGGTCCTGGGTTCTGTAAGAAAGCAGAGTGAGCAAGCCAGGAGGATCAGGCCAGTAAGCAACACCCTTTCATGGCCTCTGCATCAGCTCCCCTTCCAGGATCCTACCCTGATTGAGTTCATCCTGACTTCCTTCAGTGATAATGATGTGGAAGTGTAAGCCAAATAAATAAACAAACCCTTTCCTCTCCAAGTTGCTTGGGTCATTGTGTTTCATCACAACAATAGTAACCCTGACTAAGGCACTTTGTAAATGCAGACTAGAATCTCTATTGTTTGGAAGAGCTGCTACTGATTATACCGCAGGAGATTTAAACAAAGGGACTCACAATTATGACTGCCATGCATGCTGTGTCCTCTAAAGCAAAAATTAGTACTCTTGCTTCCCAGTAGAAGCCAGCTTCTTCCATATTGATGTCACACCAAACCAACACTGTTGGCTACAATCCTTGATACCAATTAAGATAAGACACCACCAGTACATTCGGTACTCTTCTGGGTCACAAAACAATGTAAATTTTTCTGCAAAGAAAAGCTAGACCAAAATACAAGAAAAGTATATCCAATCTCTTTGACCGCACATTATTACTCAAGGATAAATACAACATGAGCCCTACGTAAAAAACATTTCAGACCTTGCTCTGAAACATTTAAAAAATTTTTTCTATTAGATATTTTCTTCATTTACATTTCAAATGCTATCCCAAAAGTCCCCTATACCCTCCCCCTGCCATACTCACCTACCCACCCACTCCCACTTCTTGGCCCTGGTGTTCCTCTGTACTGGGCATGTGAAGTTTGCTAGACCAAGGGGCCTCTCTTCCCAATGATAGCCAACTAGGCCATCTTCTGCTATATATGCAGCTAGAGACACGAGCTCTGGGGGTACTGATTAGTTCATATTTTTGTCCACCTATAGGGTTGCAGACCCCTTCAGCTACGTGGGTACTTTTTGTAGCTCCTACATTGGGGACCCTGTGTTCCATCATGTAGATGACTGTGAGCATCCACTTTTGTATTTGCCAGGCACTGACAAAGCCTCACAGGAGACAGCTATATCAGGGTCCTTTCAGCAAAATCTTGCCGGCGTATGCAGTAGTGTCTGTTTTGGGTGGCTGATTATGGGATGGACCCCAGGGTGGGGCAGTCTCTGGATAGTCCAACTTTGTCTCTGTAACTCCTTCCATGGATATTTTATTCCCTATTCTAGGGAGGAATGAAGTATCCATGCATTGGCGTTCCTTCTTGATTTTCTTGTGTTTTGGAAGTTGTATCTTGGGTATTCTAGGTTTCTGGGCTAATATCCACTTATAAGTGAATGCATATCAAGTGACTTCTTTGACCGGAAAAAAAGAAAAAAAAATAAAAGATCAAGAATCGAGAAATGGGACCTTATAAAATTGCAAAAGATACTGTCAATAAGACAAAAAGGCCACCAACTGATTGGGAAAGGAGTTTTACCAATCCTAAATCTGATAGGGGACTAATATCCAATATATACAAAGAGCTCAAGAAGCTGAACTACAGAAATTCAAATAACCCCATTTAAAAATGGGGTACTAAGCTAAACAAAGAATTCTCAACTGAGGAATACCGAAAAGCTGAGAAGCACTTGAAAAAATGTTCAACATCCTTAATCATCAGGGAAATGCAAATCAAAACAACCTTGAGATTCCACCTCACACCAGTCAGAATGGCTAGGATAAAAAAAAAAAAAATCAGGTGATACCAGATGCTGGTGAGGATGTGGAGAAAGAGGAATACTACTCCATTGCTGGTGGGATTGCAAGCTTACGGTACAACCACTCTGGAAATCAGTCTGGAGGTTCCTCAGAAAACTAGACATAATACTACCTGTAGATCCAGCGATACCTCTCCTGGGCATATACCCAGAAGATCTTCCAACTGGTAATAAGGACACATGCTCCACTATGTTCATAGCAGCCTTATTTATAATAGCCAGAAGCTGGAAAGAACCCAGATGTCCCTCAGTAGAGGAATGGATACAGAAAATGTGGTACATTTACACAATAGAGTACTACTCAGCTATTAAAAACAATGCATTTATGAAGTTCTTGTGCAAATGGATGCTCTGAAACATTTCAGACCTCGATCTGTACAGCTAGAGTAGTTCCTCCAGTTTCTGACACTGCACACCCAAGACTCATTGCAAGGAAACACAAAGGGATAAAAATCAGAGACAAACAAAACAGACACAGGGCACCCTTGAGAGGACACTGGCATAAAACCAATTTGAAATTAGGTACCAAGGCTGATTAATCTATATTAGAGAATCAGGAGGCTAGCTTCCCAAAGGGAGATTAAATGTCAGAAACAAAATAAGTTTATGCGAGAGAAAGAGAAGAGACAGACCCCTTCCCCCATTTCCGTGAAGATTATTTTAAAAGTTCAATTATGCTAAACAAGTACTTCTTGTCATTACCTATTCCCTAATTCCAGATTTGCAAGTAGGAATCCAGGAGGGAGATTAAAAGAAGAATTTAAGAAGCAAAACTGGGCTGGCGAGATGGCTCAGCGGGTAAGAGCACTGACTGCTCTTCCAAAGGTCCTGAGTTTGAATCCCAGCAACCACATGGTGGCTCGAAACCACCCATAATGAGATCTGATGCCCTCTTCTGGTGTGTCTGAAGACAGCTACAGTGTACTTGTGTATAATAATAAATATATTAAAAAAAAAAAAGAACCAAAACCAAAGAAAGTAGTCAGTGTGTGCCTACAGTGGAATCTAACCTTTGCGCATGCTAGGCAAGTGGTCTAACCACTTGGCCACATACACCTCTGCCCTGAAGCTTTTACATCACTTTGTAAATTCTCCCATCACAAAGCCCAGATTGGGCAGCAGGGAACTAGGCTTCATGGGTCATGCTAGTCACACTCTCCTTCATGATAGTCTAAGGATTCACTGGGGTTACCTGAAGCAGTCCAAGATCCCTGTGTCTTCACCACTTTCCTACATACATAAGGGCAAAACGATTCCTTACTTCAATGTGGCATGCAAACCCAGCAGACTTCTCATGAATTCCGACCTCCTCAACCACTCCAGCTAATGAAAATCAGCTCTGGCATGCATCACCACACTCCTCCATCAACAGCTAGCACTTCCAAAGAAGAGATAACGAATGAGACCAGAGCACTGGGTATGAGGGTAGGGCTGGCTGAGATGCTAACCAAGACCACACCCTCCTGAAACTGACTCCTTCAACTATCACCTAATTACACAACCATCAGAGGTAGGTCCCCAATCTTTGCCTATTGTCCTTCAAAGTCCACTTTGTGACCTTGAGCAGACACAGGTCTTCAGGCTGACTCCCAAGATGAAAGCCCCTTTAATCCATAATCCAATCAGCCTGAGAAATGTCCCTCAGAGGCACCTGTAGGTATCAGCCAATCCCCAACTGGTGGTGCTGTTTTCGGGTGGCCGTGGAACTTTTAGGACACGAAGCCATGCAGAAGGAAGTGTATCACTGGAGGCAGGCTTCCAGATTACTGTCCCTGCTTCCCATTTGCCGCTATGATGTGAAACCCTCAGCTCCCTGCTGCTGTGGCCCCTGCTCCTCCCAAGCCCGATATATTCATCCTGGTGCAACTGTAAGCTATTGGTGTGAAGAACCTACCCTTGTTTATTTGTCGGCTTTTTCATTTTGTTGTTGTTGGAGACGGGGGGGGGGGGGGGTGTTTTGTTTTTTGTTGTTTTTGTTTTGATTTTTTGAGTTTTGAAGGAATGTAAAAAGCCTCTGGGAAACTTTGGCATACAAGTGTTAAATGTTACCACACAAACGGCCTCCAGCTCACCTCAGAAACGTCTTGAACACCACATTCACCATCCACCTTACTCTCAATACCACCATCTTCCAGGCTCGTGCAAGCATGGTCCGTTCAACTCCCGCACAAATTGGGCACAGAATTTGAATGTCTTCTACCCTCTTTAAGAGCATACTTGAGACTAAATTAACACGTAACATACTAATTTCTTTGGTAAATTCCAAGACAGCATAGCTGTCTGGAGCAATGCTTTCTCATTACTCAAGTGTGAGTCTATGATGAAAAAGAAGGGGAAGAAATAGGAAGTGTACAGATTGGAGGGAAAGGCACTAGGAAGCTTACTTAACGTTGGCCCTGAAACATATGCTGGGAACGATGCTATAATTGTTAAAAGAGATTAGAGAGAGGACTTGCTCTGCACAGGAATCCTAGAGAATAAGGGAGTAAGTGGAGGGTAAGGGAGGGGCCGGCCTCGCCCAGCTTAGCTTCCAGTCTGTGTAAGAAATTCTAACAAGTCTTTCTCTTGCTAGAAAGCAACTGAAGCCCAGCGTGGTGGCACACGCCTTTAATCCCAGGAGGCAGAGGCAGGCAGATTTCTGAGTTCAAGGCCAGCCTAGTCTACAAAAGTGAGTTCCAGGACAGCCAGGAGAACACAGAGATACCCTGTCTCAAAAAAAAAAAAAACCAAGGAAAGAAAGCAACTGAATATCAAAGCTGTGAATATAGTTCCAGAAGGCTGAGAGTCTACTGCAAACTGACAGTGCCGTCCATGCGGGGCTAGTATTAGAAAGTTGAGGGGGTCATAGATTCTTCCTCGGCAGTTTCAAAGAGCTAACTGCAACCAAACAACACAAAGCAGGGCTACATACAGTCTGCGCAAGAAGGCTCTGAAAGGTGACTTCGTGAGGGTGTAATCATGAGCTGTGGGAGGCCCCAGGATGCTGGGATGCCATCTAACAAGGAGAGTTGCATGCCGGGAGTAGAGGCATCCAAAGAGATGTTTGCTGCAGGCAGCAAAAGCTGGAAGAGTGGATCTACCTAAGTGCTTTGAAGGCTCAGATACCAGATACAGATCTACATAAGAATCTGCTGTCTGTCTTGCTGGGTTAGGGATTTTACTTTAGCGGTCTATCTTTTATTATATCTCTGTAGTCCAGTGCCATTTTACATACACATTTAAATAAAAAAATTTTAAAGATAAGAGATTGCTTTGAGTCTCAAAAGAGACTGGGGATTTAACAGTATTGAAAACTGTTAAAGATTTTTTGAAGGGGACTTTTGAACTTGGACTACACACATTTTTCATCATGAGACGGTCACCAGCTTAAAGGTCAAGAGTCGGTATGTGGTGGTTTGAGAAAGAAATGTCCTACAGAAGCTCACATATGTAATACGTGATCCTGAGTTGGTTGTTTAGGGAGGATGTGGAACTTTTAGAATGTCAAGTCTTGCAGAAAGAAGTCTGTTGCTGGGGGCAAGGTTGAATGGTTACAATCACACCCAACTCAACAGCTCACACACCCTCTCAGAGCTCCCCATTTGGGATTGAGGTGTAATCTCTCAGCTTCCTGCTCCTGGCAAAACGGACCTTTATCCCTCTGGAACTACAATTCAGAATAAACACTTCCATCTCTAAGCTGCCCTCTGGCCATGCTATTTTAACACACCTACCCATCCCTAACATTTCTACTATTACTTCAGTGGAATGGAGGGTGGAGGGAGAAAGACAATTCCATGCTACTCTAGTTACTGAAAGATCCTGAGAGTGAAAAATTATTTAAGCCCCTAGACCTGTGTCCATTTGTTCCAGGATGCCAGGTGTTTGCGGTTTTTGTGCCTTTATAAACCCCTTCCCCCTTGAGCTCGTGGTTGACTTCTCTACCCCTGTGTGGGATACGAGTCGTTCCCAGTGCACTGGTCTTTCCTGAATAAACCTCTTGCATCAAAACTATTTCTCGTGAGTGATTTGGGGTGTCGCCTCTCCTGAGTCAGAACGTGGGGGAGTCCTCACATTGTGGGTCTTTCATTACCACCACCTTAGTCCCAGGGAATCCAGAAAATCAAATGAATGACATTTTTTCCCTTCTTCCGAAAACACAACAGAAGAAAGGGAGAATCACTTCTACCAAAGACCAGGAAAAAAATCTCATGAAAAGACACTGAGCATTAATTTACAGGAAATACAAATCAAAATCATAATATGATATCATGCTATACACATTAGGAAGGTTAATATTACCACACAGGTGTCAATGTGGAGAAACTACACAGTTCTTGCATTCCCAGTGAGAATGGGAACTGGTGCACTGTTGTGAAAAACTCCTTTGTGGTTGCCCAGAAAGCTACATACAGCCATCTGGCATGCCATTCCAACACCCAAAGAAGAGATTTGGGGAGCTACATATAATCCATGTTCACAAAACCACCACTCCCAATAATTAAGAAGTAAATGTCACATACATGTCCATTGAGAGGTAGACAACCAACAAAATCTGGTATAAGCCAACCAAGGCAAGGAGATTCCATTTTCATATGGTTCTTAGTCAACTCTGTACAGGTATATAAAGCAAAATAGAGGTTGTCAGAAACAAGGACAGGAGTGGGTGAGTTGTTTAGCTTGTATAGAACTTCTGTTTGGGATGAGAAAGTTCTGGAGCCAATGGAGATGTTATACAACACTGCAGATACGAATAAGGCATCTTTACTGCATGTTCTAAAATGGCTAAAAGGGCAACCTTCTTATTATGCTTCTACTTTCCTTTCTATATAGCTCATGCTAACCTGAAACTCAAAATCCACTGCCCCCCAAGTGCTAGGATAACAGACAAGTACCACCTCATCCTTGCTTTTCTCACAAGGACAGATCACAACCGTCAGAATTAGTGCTTTCAGACATCAAATTTTTCAGCCACACAGAATAGACTGGCTTCCCCAGAAAACTGAGCTGCCTCATGAACACCTCACACATTAAATGTTAAACTCGAAGTGCCATGTACTCGCCATTGAGACTGACCATTGAGCAACTACATTATTTGCATGTAGAAACTTCTCTGGACTCATGAATCACATAGAAAGAATGTATTTGTAAAAATGAAAAAGGAAATCTTTATATCTATTGAAGTTTCATTTTTAAGACTTTTGTTTGTTTTTTAGAGTCAGGAGTTCTCATGGAATGGGTATAGATCAGAGTGGCCTTGAACTCAGATCTGCCTTGCCTCTGCCTCCCATGTGCTGGGATTAAAGGCGTGTGGCTAACACACTTTCCTATTCTTAAGACCTTGACTGAAATCCCTACTTTACCAACCAACTCTTATCATTTAGCATGTTTTCCATATTTATCCTACTGCCTTCCAAGTTGCCAGGGTTAAAGACATGCCACCACTGCCTGCCCAGAATTTAAAATTCTTATATAAGGGGGGCTGGTGAGATGGCTCAGCGGATAAGAGCACCCGACTGCTCTTCTGAAGGTGATAAGTTCAAATCCCAGCAACCACATGGTGGCTCACAACCATCCGTAACGAGATCTGGCTCCCTCTTCTGGAGTGTCTGAAGACAGCTACAGTGTACTCACATATAATAAATAAAAATAAAAAATAAAAAAAAATTCTTATATAAGACCAATTATTTCATGTTTGTATATATCACATCTACTTTTAGTTACAAAACAGACAAATTATTGTAGAAAGAATAAAATTATCATACCGTCCAGAGCAAGTTTGCTAATAGGTTTTCTTAGGGAAAGTGAGGGAGTCTGTTGTTTTCCTTTTTGTTTTAGACACGGCTATAGCACAACATCCAGACATGAGATGAAGAGATATTGAGCAAGTGTGTCTGTGTCTGTGTCTGTGTGTTGTGTGTAGGAGTAGACCACAGGTATAGGACAGCCTGCTTATAAATGGGTGACTCCCAGTAGGACTTCAGAAATCAAGGTGACAATTAGAAACACACTCCATATTGACTCACATGGTTTAGAAACAGGGTCTAGATCTAGAGTAAAAATATGAGGCAGAAGCTCATGCTGTGCCCTAAGAGAATGCAACACCAGCCCTGACACTGTTTCCAGACAAAAGTCACTTAACTCCCTCTTGGTTGAAAATCCCTATTCACAGCCTCCTTGACCTAAGAATATCTTAACCACAGTTAACTGGGTAAGAATGTGTAGTTCTGAGTCTACAAGTTGTCTAATGAGCATGTTTGTATTCATTCACAGAGGTCCAGAACATGACCAGAACATCACACAAGTTCAGCTTTCAATTAACAAAACTATACAGTAAGGTTTTCCAACTATTCATTAAACATCACTCAGAGAAAAATTCAGAATGATAGACAAGAAGTTCAACACAACAAACCAGACATGGACTCTCCAACAGGAAGCCAGGCGTGGTGGCCCACGCTTTTAATCCCAGCACTTGGGAGGCAGAGGCAGGCGGATTTCTGAGTTCGAGGCCAGCCTGGTCTACAGAGTGAGTTCCAGGACAGCCAGGGCTATACAGAGAAACGCTGTCTCAAAAAACAAACAAAACAAAACAAAAAAAGACCCAATAGGAGCTGGGCGTGGTTGCAAGTCATTGCCTTGATTCTGGAGTCTCAGTGTTCTAGATTGCTTTCTACTGCTGTGGCAAACAATGTGGCCAAAAGCAAGCAGGGGAGGAAAGAGTTTTGGCTTACATGCCCATCATGGAGGAAAGCTAGGGCAGAACCAGGAAGTCTGTATGGGTCTGACCTAGGTCTTGTACATATGCTGTAGTTGTGTAGATGAGTGTTCTTGTAGGACTCCTAACAATGGGAGTAGGAGAAGTCTCTGACTCACCCGTTCTTGGGACCCTGTTCCTCCTTCTGAGCTGCCTCTTCCAGCCTTGATATCAGGGCTTGTGCCTAGTCTTATTGTAACTTGTTATGCCATGATCTCCCTGGAAATACTTTTGTGTGTCCATCTGTCTGTGTGCATGTGTATATGTGCACGTGCATATGGTGATTACAAATATAATATATATATATATATATATATATATATATATATATATATATACACACATACACATATGTGTGTGTACATTTATACGTACACACACACACACACACACACACACACACATATATAACACACACACACAGAGACATTTACCATTTATATCAAAACTCAGTGAACTTTCCAGGCATGGTGGTATAGGTCTATATTCTCAGCCCTCACAAGGCTGAGGTATAATCCCCTGTCTGAGCTAGCCTAGGCTGTATAGCAAGACTGTGATGGTTTGTATATGCTTGGCCCAGGGAGTGTCACAATTAGGTAGAGTGACCTTGGCCTTGTTGGATTCAGTGTGGCCCTGATGTCTATAAGATATAGAACTCTCAGCTCCTCTTCCACCATGCTCCCACCTTGATGACAATGAACTGCACTTCTGAACCAGTAAGCCAGACCCAATTAAATATTGTCCTTAGAAGAGTTGCCTTGGTCATAGTGTCTGTTTACAGCAGTAAAACCCAAACTGAGACAAAGACCACATCGAAAGGTAAGAACAAAGGAAAGAGGGGAGGAAAGAAAGAAGAGAGAAAAAAGAAAAGTAGAGAAATTAAGTCCAAGGAAAATAAGGTATGCCAAAGGGGTGCAAATTTCGCTACGTGTCAATACGTATCAATAAACGTATCAATAAACAAGACACTGAGCTTAGTTAGAACCCAAACCAAGGCTTCCTGGTTACCTCTAGGACATTTTCTTTCTAATGCTGCATGATATTTGCTTAAGAAATATATTAAGCACCAATCTTTAGGTAAGCATTCCATCAGAAATCCATATAAGGGAAGAAGATGGACAGAAATAATCCCCACTGCTGGGTTATGACTATAACAGAAAAACATACCCTGACTGTAGCGGAAAAAACACATACCCTGACTGTAGCGGAAAAACCACATACCTTGACTGTAGCAGAAAAACATACCCTGACTGTAGCAGAAAAAAACATACCCTGACTGTAGCAGAAAAAAACATACCCTGACTGTAGCAGAAAAAACATACCCTGACTGTAGCAGAAAAAACATACCCTGACTGTAGCAGAAAAAACATACCCTGACTGTAGCAGAAAAAACATACCCTGACTGTAGCAGAAAAAACATACCCTGACTGTAGCAGAAAAAACA
>LR749942.1:331105-427522 GCA_902729485.2 Mus minutoides | reverse complement strand
GAAAAACATACCCTGACTGTAGCATGAATATGAGGGACAGGGAAGGCCACTCTGCAAGCCACACACTTACCTCAGACCTAAGGAACAGACAGCAAATCACGGGTTTCAAATGTGTCATACATGTCAACAGTCACTACCTACACGATGCTTATCTGAAGCTATAGTTAAATACTCCAGAATAGTGCCATCTATTAGCCAGGGTTCTCTAGAAAAATAGGACTAATAAATTACAAGATGTATTAGATTGGCTTACAGGTTATGATCCAATTATTCCAACAATGGTTGTTTCTTGGTGGAAAGTCAAGAATCCAGTAACTGTTCAGTCCTGAAGGTTGGGGGTCTCAGCTGGTCTTCAGTGTGCTCTGGAATCCTGAAGAAGTGGGCTCTAAATAAACTTGCTAGCCATCATGTGGGCAAACAAAAAGCAAATCCCTATTCCTTCCCTGTCCTTTACATAGGCTGCCACAAGAAGGTGGGGCCCAGCCTGAAGGCGGGGCTTCCTATCTCAAGAGAAGTGGATTAAAGGTGGGTCTTCAAGCCTCAAATGATTGAGTATCTAAAAATCCCATGGATGTGCCCAGAAGGTTGGGTTTTTAAGTTAGTTCCAGATATACCAAGTTGATAAATCAAAAATAGCCATTGCCTGGGGCATGAGGCCATCTAAGGAGGAGTCCTTGAGAATGGAGATCCTTAACCATATTATAACCAGTACCTAAGAATTCAAAGTCATTATGGATCTTAGGTACTAAATGATTTGCAGTGCCTGCACTCACTGCTAATATTCAAAACAATGATTACCAAATACATTTATTTCCCCGAAGGTAAGATTGCCCAAACATAACGAAATCCCATGTTCCATTGCTTTTCAAAGGTTTGCTGATTTCTTTTCTATGCTTGTCCGAGGTTCTAACATACCTCAGATATCCCTCAGACGGCTAACCACGGCTAACCACGGCTGGCTAAGCAAACCCTCGACATTATGGAGGCTGAGTTCAAGGCGCGCCTCCTTCACCTGGTCTCAGGTTTGCTACTGTTTCTCTCCAAAATACAGACATTTGTCTTTGGCAAGTAACTGCCCAAGACTTCTCAAACCTCCCTTCTGTAGCCCTGACCCTCCCTTAGAACTCTTGAATACTGTGATTTAACATGTAAGTTTGCATTTAACAGTCACCTCAAACTAAATGAGTCCTCAGCCTCTGGACCCCCAGCCACGTGTCTTCTCAGGTGCTCCAAGGTAGATCATGTGACCCAGGTAGGCAGGGCCAAAACTACAGGAGGCAACATTAAATGGCCTCCTTTCCTTTTACCCCAAAGCAATCAAAATACATCCCCAAAGACATTTTTAAAAAATATATAGCTCTACTTGTAACTATTTCTCACCTTCTCTTATATGCTCTGGTACAAACCGCCCCTGTCTGTCTCCTAGACAGAGTTGTCCAGCTCTTATCTCCGTGTCTCTCCTTACAAAATATGCCCTCCACCACATAACTCAACCGATCCTTTTGATTGCAAGGCCTTTAAGCTTACTCATGACCTCTCATCACACTCATGATAAAAAGGGACTGGCTGACTTTAAACAACAAGGTTCGGATGAGTGCCCCACCCCACCCCCACCCCAGCAGCCCATGTATCAAAAACTTAGTCCCCAGAGAACACTACTAGGAGATGCTGTGGCCCTTCAAGACTTGGGACCTAGGGTGGGAGGGGGCGTATTCTGTTATTGGAGCGGGTCCCTAAAGGGATTTTGAGATCCCATCACATTTCCTTCTCTGTATTTCCCAGCTTGTGCTCTATTCGCCCTGCCTCAAGCTACTGCCACAACCTATGGATGTACCCCCATGCGAGCCAGATGTAAAAAATAGGGGGTCACCTGTTTGGGGCCAGGAACCTTCAAAACCATGAGCCCAAACTAGATTTACCACCTGAAGCATTTCATTATAGTGGTGAAAAGCTGACTAACACAAACTATAATTAACCTTTGTACTACAGGCAACAAATACCGCCAAAGGCTAGGCACTACTGGGTCGTCCCCAAGTGAGCTTCCACTGCCCACTCCCAGAGCCTGACATCCACGGCACAATTCCCCACCAATCATCCATTCCTCAATCCTCTCCTCTCTCACCTAGTCAGTCTTCCAGTTACTCTGACTGCTGGGAGACAGTCCTGTTTCATTTGTCTTGAAATCCCTATGTGTTCAAAAGAAAATATGTACCACACAGCACCCAAAGTCTTCTGAGAAAGAATCTTCCATCGCCAGCGCATGGGTGGACCTTTGTCTAAACATCCTATTGTCTGCAAGGTCCAAACAATGCTTCACTGTATTCCCAGGCAATGTAAGAAAAAAGACAAGTTACCATTTCAAGCCCTCACATTTATACTGGGATTAACTTGAACTACAAAAGAATTTCTTGTAAATAAGAATCTTCTAGAACTAAGCCTACTACCATAAAATTACCTAAATGGTTACTATTTCTAAGCTCTTTTCAAAAGTAGAGCATTCAAACTTTCACCTCTCCTCTGTGAGCCTGGAAGGGAACACTGAGGCCCCGCCCCCTGCACGCCCGGCTGTCCTTGCTTGCTTCCTTTCCCAGTGCGACTGCTCAGAGGCTGCCGGTGGATCTGTGCCAGGTAGATGCTCATTGTAAGCAAAGGTTATTTTTAGGCCAGTGGCTTCTCTCTGATTCTTGAGCTGCCCCTAGATAATCCTGAGGGCAGTCTACAGAGAGAAACCCCCAGCTAGCACAAGAATCTCCTACAGGCTCCAGGGGAGAACACTCCGAGGTCAGCCAGCTTGGATGGCAGCCGTAGCTAACCTCCCTCTCTACCCTCAGCCAGCCAGACCCGAGGCGGGGCCTCCATTTCGAATGTGCAAACAGTGCCTAGAATTCCATCAAACACAGATCAAAAAAATCATTGCTCTTGGATAGATTCCATACCTATATGCCAGGAAGTTTAGACCTCAATGATGTGACACTGTTGTTTTTGAGATGGCATGTCTATTATCAATGTTGACATTCTAGCCTTGGAAAGGGATATTGAAAATGACAAAGTTCAAAGAAAATTCTTCAAAAAAGAAAAACATACCAAGATGATGTGGTAAGTGATCCAACCACTACATTATTTAAAACCACACGTTTTTTATCATTTGTATTTAGAAAAGGCCTTCTAGAAAACTGAGCCTGCTGCCATACCTCTATGGATGACAACCATAACAAGATTCAGGAGAACAAGTGAGAGCAGCAGACCCAGACCACACGCTTGCAACCTCCAGCACATGGGATGCTGAAGCTGAGCTGAATCCAGGCTGGCCTAGACTACACCAACCCCCAAACAACGGAACACCAAAACACCAAAACAGAAGCCCACTACCCTCAAACTACAACTAAATATCTTTGTTTTTACTTTTTTTTCTTTTTGATATGTATAGGTGTTTAACCTACATGTGTGTATGTACCATGTGTGTGTGCCTAGTGGCCTTGACTAGATACCCTGGACTAGAGTTACACACTGTGAGCCTCCATGGGAGTGTTGGGAATTGAACCCAGCCCTCAAGAACAATGGGTGCTCTGAACTGCCAAGCCATCCCACCAGCCTGGGGACTAAGTCTTGTAACTAATTTCTTGGGCAATATATCCAAACATATGGAGAAGGCATACATACATCTGTGGCTCATAGACCTTCATTTGGAACCTCTGAGCTCAAGAAAAAGGGTAATAGAGCCGGGCGTGGTGGCTCACGCCTTTAATCCCAGCACTTGGGAGGCAGAGACGGGCGGATTTCTGAGTTCAAGGCCAGCCTGGTCTACAAAGTGAGTTCCAGGACAGCCAGGGCTACACAGAGAAACCCTGTCTCGAAAAACCAAAAAAAAAAGAAAAAAAGAAAAAGGGTAATAGAGAGCCATGAAGGAAGTCTCCCACCCTCTAGAAATACACAGACAGAGCGGATCATACAAAGAGACCTGCCTTTGGGAATTTAGAGGGGGCACATGAAAGATAACCCCATGAAGGCCCAGAACTCAGCAACACCAATTTTGGGGTCCCTTAGGAAGTCACCCACCTCATACGCACTGTTTTATATCAGGATATATTCTTTTTTCATAAACAAAGTAAAACCAATTTTTAGGAAAAAAAAAAAAAAGATTCTTTCCTACTTCAGCTCACAAGGGTTGTGGAATGGGGCTGAAATAGGATATGAAGCTCTCGAAAGTCAGAAGCACCGAGAAAAGTTGTGTAAACACAGCAGCCAGCACACCAAGGGACTGACACGCTGTCAATCCACTCATCAGCCCAAAGGCAGTAGGGGGCAGGGACCGGGACATCAGCAGCTACCTCTTCCACAGAGCTAATGACATCCACGTGCAGGAACGCAGACTCAAGCACATGGTCCCTTAGACAAACCACATGACAGTCACTGTCCTCATTGCTCCTCTCATTGATGGAAGGTTAACCCAGAAGTACAGAGGTAATCCGTGGTAGCCTCAGGCAGGAAATTCAGTTCAAATGTGTGAAACTTTTTAAAGGGGGTCTTCTTACTGTCTAAGATGGCCCTGAACCACTCCTGGGCTCAAGTCATCCTCCTACCTAAGCTTCCTGAGTAGCTGGGACCATGGGAATTAACCACTATGCCCACCTCAAAAGTCATCATCTCTTTCCACATCCCTCTTACCTTAACCTCATCCAACATTTGGCGAGTCTGTGTACGTGGCCATAGACCCCAAAGCCACCTGGACAAGCGGGCAGCTATAGTTACTCGTGAGGCTACCAAACCGTGTGTCTGCATTATGCTCAGAAGCCAAAACGCTCTTGGCCTCAGTTTCCTCACCTATGAAATAGAGTCGATCGACCTCAGCACTGGTCTGGAGCTAAAACAAGTGTTTGGAAACTTCCTGACCACTGTTAGCTACACAACTGTAACTTTAACAACCTTGTATGACAAACTTACTAACCTCACACTTCTGAGGACCAGAGGCTGGCAACTTATTTATCTGGCCAGCAAAACTTTCCAGAGTGAAAGAGGTGTTTTAAGTCCTGATTGCTGCATTGGTCACACAAATATGTACTCAACAAAACTGAGAGCTTGGGTCTTGCTATACAGACCAGGCTGAATCTGAAATCAAGATCAGATCCTTCTGCCTCAGCCTCTAGAGTGCTGAGATTGTAGGTGTGCACCCACCACACCCATTTTAATCTCCTGGGATTTAATTTTAACTTAATTTGTTTTCAAAGTGCATTCAACCAATAAGCATCAGTGGTATTTTCTGGAATGTACCTACTTCAGGTGGGGACCTCAGATTTTTTTCTCATTCTCTGTAATCTATTTTCCAGCTAATCCTTCCTACCCATGTGACGCACTTGAAGAACTGCCTTTGTTCTTCTACTTATTCAAAATTCTAAGCTTTACTGATCCAGACTGGATATTTCCACCTTGACCCTCCCCTGTAGCCAGAGCCTGAACCAAAGCCAACCAAAAACACCAGCCAATAGACTTCTGGGAATCTACGGCAACAACATTCTGCAATAACCTATTGAGCAACTATACGTGTAAACCACCCTGAATACTCTGGTAGAAGTACATCAACAAGTTTCAGGTTTTTTTAATTCTTTGGGCTATGGTATCATATTATAAACAATCTTCACAATTTCATCAAAATGGGCCTTTTTAAATGGAAGTCAGAAAACACCCACAGTGGTCGAAACACATCAAGTTCCAAAACAATACGGAGCCAATACAGACACGACTGTACTTACCAAAGTAAATAATTAAACCCAAGCCGATTGTACCCAGTGCTGATCAGGTATGTTCAAAGGCTGCACAGTTGGGCTTGGGAAATGACTCCTGTAAAAACCCCTTGCTTTTGTCAGTGATATGCACTTCATTAACGAAATTACCTAAAGGCTCATTAAGGTCAATGAGGAGGGTTAGCAGGGCTTAAGGCTAAACTAAAATCTCTTCCTGATAGTACTAAATGACCGTGAACAACTTCTCAGACAGGAGCTCTGGGCAGTTGTCACGGCTTTTCAAACTCCACTTGGCTAAAAGGAAATAATTTTCCATCTAAACCATGCCAAGACCAATTGAAAAAAATGTCATTTATGTATGTGTAGTTACGCAAATCAGCACCTCACCTTATACCTCCCAACCTTTATTAAACAGCAACTTCCTGTACCCTTTTCATGAAAACGATTACCTGTCAGACTTTCCATTGGCCATAAAACATCTTGAACACAAAGGCAATGTTGGCACACGGCTAACTCACGGTGCAGCCAAAGTTAGAGCCACTCTCTATAAAGGGACTACTTTGAAAGTCCTAACACTGTACATTCCTTAGCAGGAACTTGAAAGACATGATCATCTTTATGGCCAGAAGACATGCCTGAGGCTCAGATCTAACTGGGGCTATTGGGACATTAGCCTCTTCCACTTCCAGCTGGCACAAGGCCTCACCTCCTAGTTAATTTTCATCCAGGATTGCCTCCTCGTCGCAATCATCCCCAACTTCTGCACAGCTCAAAAATAAAAGGATCCTGAGGTTTCATAGAAAAACATAGTCCAGGAAAGTCTATCTATTAGCCTTGAGTTAACAGCCAAGATGTTGGAATCATAATCTGCAAAATGGGAGGCAAAGGATTCAGATGGTCATTCTTACGGAATTGTACAATGTCTTATTGAAAAAGCAATCTGAAAACTACTAAATGTTATAGAAATGGAGTATATCACCCCAACACACACAAGGCTGAACAGAAGGCTCACTGAACTCCAGATCACCCTAGTCTACATAGCAGAGCCCTATCCCAAGCACTGGAGGAGACAGAAAAGAAAGTAATAAAAATAGAAGTGAATTTGTTGTTTTGTTTGGAGACACGGTCTTACTATGCAGCTCCAGCTGACCTGGAACTCATTTTGTAGACCAGGCTAGCCTCAAATGCACAGAGATCGGGCTGCCTCTGCTTCCTGGGTACCAGGGCCAATTTTTTTTTTTAAGGAATGCAATCTATTGTTATGAGCTGCAACTGGCAGTGTTGTGTCAGGAAGCATTTGTGAACCCCAAAAGACCACCAAGGAACAGTTTCCGATGAAATAGCATTAGGGTACCTTTTTTATTACAAGCTCCGGCTTGTGTTCTCTTCCAACCCAACCCTGACACAGAAGGATAGGAAGGGAAGGCGGAGCAGCCTCTAATCCTCAGCAGGACAAGGTTTTAAAGGAAATGGAAGTAAGTGGGGGAGGAGTGGGGGGTGGGGGGTGTCTATCCTGGCAAGCATCTACCTGAATGTCTATTGTAAGACCACATACAATCACAAACTGTCTGAAAGTACATCTGAAACCATCAGACTCATCTTTGACTACCTGTTGCTAGGAAGTAGCTAGGGAGTAACTCTCTCCTTTCTGGTACGTGGGTACAGCTTGGGTTCTGCTGCTGGTCAAGTTCTAAGGCTTTTCTTTTTCCTTGAAGATGGAGGCTGGTCCCAAGATGGAGTAGGCTTGGCCTCTCATTCCCACCCTTCTCTGGTAACTAGAAGGCCCAATCATGGGTCTTCCTGAAGTTTATCTAATCTCATGAAAACAGTAACAGGTCTATGTCTTTATGACTCAGCTAACTCAGGCCTGGAGGTACTGGTGACTGGAAAGGACTGGACCATCATCAGGGTTGTCCAGTCCTTGGGGTATTCCTGGGCCTTGGATAGGGAACCCATCAGTGGGAGATGGGGGGGGGGTGTCCTGAGACTGAGTTTCCTCCCACTGGTCTGGGTTGTCTTCAGCTGCAAATGGGTCAGGGATTCCATGTTGTAATCCCTTCAACCTCCAGTTTGAGAGGAGGGATCTTTCTAATGAGGCTCTAATGACCCCTGCGCCTGGAGGGGGACCTGTTTTATAAAGAACACAAAGTTTAGGCCAAACATGCTTATGAGTCCACTGGACACCTTTGAGATCATATAGCAACTGGTGATCTTTGAACTCAGCAACGACCCCTACCTCTATGTTAAGAACAATTGGTGGGAGGGTATCCCAAACATGATTTCAAAAGGGGTGAGTCCCATCTGGTAAGGAGAGTTTCATACCTAGTAGAGAGATAAGGGAAGGAGAGTTAACTCAGGCATTGCCAGTCTCTTAGGTCTCTATTAGGGTTCTGTTCATTCTCTCTACCTGTCCTGAATTCTGGGGTCTATATGCACCATAAAGTTTCTAATCAAACCCCAGAATACTGGCTAGTCTCTGACTTGCTTGGGACACAAAAACTGGTCCATTGTCTGACCCTATCAAATGAGGAAGTCCATACCTGGACAGTATGTCCTTTAAGAGCTTTTTTGTCACCGTGGATATAGTTTTATGTTTAGTGGGGAAAGCCTCAGTACAACCTGAAAAGGTATCTATAAAATATCAGTAAATATTTATATCTAAATTTTTCTGGCTTTACCTCTATGAAGTCTTGTCACTCCGTATACTCTGGGCTCTGTGCCTCTGAGCCCATTAATGGGGTTCTTCTCATTAGTCACTGAATGGCCGACTTTACAGTTCTTGACAATCTCAGCTATCTTCAAGTTGGGCATCTCTAATCCTGATATTAGCAAATCCTGTGTTCTGTGGACACCCATGTGGGAAGAGTAGTGAATCTTCTGAAGTATGTGTAGTTACCAGTTCTTCTGACACAATAGGTTTGTAATCTTCTGTTCTCTACCATCTGTCATAATGTTGGGCAAACTTCTACCCAAATTATGTCATCTTTTGAATATTTAAGGTGGTCAGTCAGGAAATATAGGACCCACCCAATCCAGGGAGGTCAGGGGCAAAAGAGGTCTGAAAGAAGTCTGATTTTCTAGGCAGTGTGACAGGCTGCTTGATCTGCCCTATTGTAGCCCTCTGAAACTGGATCCTTTCTTTTCTGGTGTCTTAAGTACTGATAATGACCAGCTTCTTAGGACCCTTAGTAAGGACAGGATTCTCTTTATTTTTGATAGTCTTTCCTTCTGCTGTCAGAAGGCCTCTCTCCCTACAAATAGCCCCATGGACCTCACTTAAACATTCTGTTTAACATTCTGTGCTTAAAGAATAGAAAAATAGTTAACTTACACTGCCTAACTTTCACATGTCCACATAATCTTATAACTTTGATCTCACTTAAATGCCAATATATGGAATGTGCTAGCACCAGTAATTCATTACTGGGAATAGCAGAATTCCACTAGAAGAGGATTGTAGTGGAAGGGAGGATAAATGCCACCTTAAGACAAAACAGTTATCCAAAGAGCTTTGGTCCCCAGTTTCCTTCTGTATAAAATAGCTCTCATGACTGGATATACCCAACACACAGGGCTGATATGCTAGCTAAATATAAATGTTCTTAATGTGCTTTGGGTACAAGGTGTTTTCCAACAACATGGATGGAAGGCATGTGTCCCCAAAAATGTTGACTTTATCATGTGTACATAAATTGTGGCACTTGCAACTTAAAGTCTTCAATATGGGGCTGGAGAGATGGCTCAGAGGTTAAGGGCATTGACTGCTCTTCCTGATGTCCTGAGTTCAATTCCCAGCAACCACATGTTGACTCACAACCATCTGTAATGGGATCTGATCTGATGCCCTCTTCTGGTGTGTCTAAAGACAGCTACAGTGTACTCATGTACATAAAAATAAATAAACCTAAAAGAAAGAAAGAAAGAAAGAAAGAAAGAAAGAAAGAAAGGAAGAAAGAAGGAAGGAAGGAAGGAAGGAAGGAAGGAAGGAAAGAAAGAAAGAAAGAAAGAAAGAAAGAAAGAAAGAAAGAAAGAAAGAAAGAAAGAATCTTCAATCTGAACATTTTGGACTAAGTTAAAGGTTAAATGTGAGATGATGGGTCTTGAGTACTTTAAAGTCAACACATAACATGAGTTCAAAGTGATGACTCAATTTTAAGTACTTTTAGAATGTACAGGCAGCAAATGAACAACATGGTTTTACAGACTATATGAAGAAGGAAGTATCTGATTGAAAAGATTCAGCTCAAATGTAAGAAAACACCAGGAGTTCACCAAGTTCAACACTCAAAAGAAAACCAAGAGGCGATTAAACTGGAGTCCAAGAATAAATAAAAGTCAAATATTCCGTGTAAACCAATTATTTTCAAGAAAGGGAGAAAGGTATCAGGTTCTTGTGCCTGGAGTTTAATTCCCACAAATGCATCAGCCGATACAGGCAACACCTTCACCAAAGCTTAGTCAGGGTAATTACACATCCACCTATGAATCAGCAGATTTCAGACAGACTAGGGTAGGTTTAATAGCACCTATTGGTCACGCTCTAAATACTTGGTGCTGTCAAGGCATAACCCCAAAAGACATGTACGATCCCTCAGATAACTTACGAAAATCACCCTAGTAACACAGAGAATGAGAGCTATGCACCCAGCTTTATCTGGCCCGTCCCTGTCTGTTTCCCATTACACATGCCTGTTCCAAGTGTTCTTGTTCCCATAACTTTTTTTTTTAACCAGCTCTGTAACAAAATAGGTCTCTCCAAGGTTTCATAGCTGATGTTGAGATAGCAAACCCTAACTAACAGCTGAAATAACTTGTTTCATTATTGCTAATTCATGAAGAACAGGAAGAGGAGCAATACTTGCCACTGAAGAGTGGCTAAGAAGCCACTTCATTCAAGATTAAAAAAAAAAAAAGTTGTGCTAACCCGGAGGGAGTGACAAACTCATGAACACAGAAGTTGGCAAGTTGAGGCAGAAGACAAAGCTTGTGGGAGGAAGTTTGTGAGGTTGGCCTGGACCACCCAAGACCCTGCCTCAAAACAAAGGCTAAGTGAAAAATGATTTTCAATTAAAATTCTACAATGTTAAACCAGGTGTGGTGGCACAAACCTTTAATCCCAGCACTTGGGTGGCAGAGGCAGGTGGGTCTCTGAGTTCAAGGCCAGCCTGGTCTACAACGTGAGTTCCAACAATCAAACAAACCAAGCACAAGCCCTTCCCCCACCCCCAGAAAACTATACGGTTAGGAGATTTAAAACATAATGAACCTTGTTCTTTCTTGTTTTTCTTTTTTGTTTTGTTTGTTTGTTTTCGGGGTTGAGACAGGGTTTCTCTGTGTAGCCCTGGCTGTCCTGCAACTTACTCTATAGACCAGGCTGGCCTCGAACTCAGAAATCCACCTGCCTCTGCCTCCCAAGTGCTGGGATTAAAGGTATGCACCACCATGTCTGGCTCATAATGCACTTCTAGCAATCACATCTTTAATATAAAATAGCCTAATATTTTTTAAATATTAAGAAGGTTCTTCACTGCCTCCATTCCCTACTCATTTGGCTGGACCTTTATATTCACTTAAAAATGCAAAACTCAGTAAACCCTACCCCATAGTTATAGTATGATCTTCATCCGGTAACACCAAAAAGCAACAGAAATTCTTAAACATGAAATGAAAAGTTAAAAAAAGTTTTAAATCCAGTTCAATAATGAGAGACTCTAATGAGCTACAGAATGTTCCATAGGAATGAAAAAAACGACACACAAATCTTAAGTGTAATCTGAGGGAGAGAATTCTCAGACTGCAAAGTCATCTGCATTCTTCTGTAAATTGTAAATACCTAGTTCTCTAAAGAGAAAAAAAAAAGTCCAAATCTCCATTCAAGAGAAATGGTCAACTTGTGACCGTCTGCACACACGGAGACAATAAATTATGACAGGTGGAATTAATTCTGTAAAAGTATTTGCACGTGGGTGTGCCAGATGTTCCAAGAGTGGCTCCTCATAACTACGTAGGAACTTTAATAGGAATTTCTGCGTCTTCCTGTTCTCCGACACTTGGCTCAACCTATTGCATCCTTTTCGGGGGAGGGCTAGAGAAGTAAATGAAAAAAGTGGAGAAAAATACCAAGGAAATAAACATCTGACTTAAAGGCTTCCAGCATCAGGAACTGGGGAAAGCACCCACAAATTCCCACACCAACTTGACTTATTAGACTTATTATCCCAGGTTGCATCAGAGCCACAGAGTCCAAATGCAGCCAGCACTGTAAGGTTTCAACTCTATTGTCAAAACACTTAACAAAGGTAACATAGAACACTACGGAGAGAAGAAAGAGTAGCCACAGAGCTCCGGTAAATGTCTAATGAGGAAAACTGCTGGCAACTAAGGAAATTCTTTTTTTAAAGAACTATGTGTGCCGCAGGTGGTAGCACCTGGCTTTAATCTCAGCAGTGTCAAGGCAGAATCAGAAGGTTCTCTGTGAGGTCAAGGCCAAACTTGGTCTCCATAGCAAGTTCCAGGCCAGTCAAGTTGACACAGTGCTACTCTTGTCTCAAAAAATAAATAAGAGGAAAGAAATAAGGAACTCTTTTCCGGGGGTGGGACCTTGGTATTGAATGCAGGATCTGCAGGTTTATTAAGGCAACTAACTGCTCTACCACTGAGCAGTAAATAACCCCATCTCACCTTTATCCTTTTACTTCCAAGGCTCACTCACTTGCATAGTCTGGCCTTCAATTTATAATCCTTGTGTCTCGGGCTCCTGACTAACTGGGTGACTAAGTCCAGCGAGGATTCTTTAGATACCACATTTCTTACCAAACCTTGGTCAGGACAACAGACATAGTTTCCAACATAGTGGAGACTATAACAAATTACTTGTTAAACAATTTATGAGAATGAGAGTATTTGTAGCAACATAAATACTAACACACTCTGAGAACTGAAGCCAAATCCCTTCTGAATCTCTATCCCTTTACTTAGCAATGTTCTGGCAACAGGGTGAGCTCCTAATAGGGATTGAAACTCCACCAAGCTAGCTGAGTTATGTTCTAGACACAGGGTATCCACATAATGCCATGAATCATTAAAAATTTTTACAAGGGCCTGGAGCAATGGCTCAGGGATTAAGAGCACTGGCTGTTCTTCCAAAGGACCAGGGTTTGATTCCCAACACCCAGATGGTGACTTACAACCATCTGTAACTCTAGTACCTGGGGATCTGACACCATCCTTTGGCCTCTGTGCAAATTCAGGCAAACACTCATATTCATAAGATAAAAATAATTAAAATCGCAATTTTTTTATAGTATAAGATGAGCAGAATGAAAATTAACTGCTTGTGTGACAGCAAATACTGTTTAACATGGCCTATGAACTGCTTATCTGAAATAAAGTGAAGAAATGTCGATTTTTTTCTTCCAAATCGGTGAATGTGTAAATAACATCCAAGTTAAATATTGCCAAGCTAGCAAGCAATGTACAAAAGGCATAGAAGATAAGCTAACTCCCACCAGCCTTAGCAATCACTGGCAGACACTTTTAAGCTACATGGTTATTTACAAAAGAGTGTATCTTTACCCTTAGTCAGTCCTCTTCTTGTTATTTGAAGTATAGATACTCCCTGGGGGGTGGGAGGGGATGTCTTTCTCAAGGCCAATTTAGTACACAAAATTTCCTAACATGGTTTCACTGTAGATCAGAGTAACTGATCAATCTGCTCTCAGACTAATACTTTAAGTATAATAAGTTCAGCATCAAGCTTAAAACACAATTTCTTTTCAAGGTACAAACCTATATTAAAAGCACACTAATGTATACAGTGGCCTAGAAATCTTTTCCAAAGCAGCTCACTGAGGCTCACCAGCCTGCCCCATCTACACACACCCATACACACACACACACACACACACACACACACACACACAATGACATATCTAAGCAAGCAATGGTAGCTTAAGAGAAACTTAAAATGACTTTAAGATTATATTTAGTTTCATAACCTCAAAGCAAAACCCTTTCTAAGTTATCCTAGGTAAACTGATTGGCCTTAATAAACAAAAAGTTTGTTGTGTTAACGATCCGTATGTTTATACTTCTGGATTCTGGAGGCTATTAGGTAAAGCACCTTTAGACTCAGTCTAGAGAAAATTAGCTCACTGTATAGGAAAAGAAATGTACTGTATTTTTCTACAAAGTCAAGATAAAAACCCCAAATATGCCATCCAAAATACACTTTTTTTTTCTTTATCTTGGACCAAGTGAACAAGCTAAGGCGATACTTTGTGCCATCATGGGAAAAATGCCCACAAGAAAAGGAGGCTGATTTCAAGAAACACCGACGTCATTTCAAAAACTGTAACTGCCATAAACTTTTATGAAGTTTGGCTTGGAAACAAACATTTCAAAGAAGAAAGTCACATTCAATCCCTAATTATACTGAACCATTCTAAGCAAAGGATAGAGACTGCACCAAAGTCTGCATGCTTGTCAAAGCAGGCTTTTATAAAACAACACTTCAGGCTAGCTTAGCCATTTCCTAGATCCTCTCTTTTTTCTTCAGAGGACAACAACATATCCTGGCACTAGTGCATGCTCGCTCTGTCTGTAAGTCTGTATATTGTCTGTTTGTCTGTTGAGTGTCATCTCCTTTTATGGAGACATCTTTGGATACGCAAACATAAACCCTGAGCAGCCATTCTTAACTCCCAGCTTGGTGGCACAGTCCTAGGGCCTAAGGACAGTATGGGGGCGGGGGGGGGGGTGATAAACTTGCTCAAGGCCTTCAGAGACCTAGAGTAGAGTCAGGATTCCAGAGCAGAGCTATCTCAAGCCTTCAAAGGGTTTTTTTTTTTTTTTTTTTGTATGTCTGTTTGTTTGCTTTGTCCCCTTCAAAAAATATAACTTAATCTATTAGTGTTAGAAATTAATTTGGGAAACTTAGCAACTATAGATTTGGACATCAAGAAAACACGTATCAGCAATTCAGTATTAAACTAAATTACAATAATGAATATTAAAAATAATCTGGGCCAGGTGGTGGTGGCACATACCTTTGATCCCAACACTTAGGAGGCAGAGTCTTGAAGAGTTCTGAGATGGGGGCCAGCCTGGTCTAGAGAAACCCTGTCTCAAAAAATGGAAAAAAAAATATGGCAAAAATGGCAAATGGACTATAAGAGAGATAGACTTTATAATCCCCAGAGCCACAAATTCCAAAGACTTTCAATCCCACAGATTTAAATTTTTCTCAGATTTTGTTGTTTTGACTGTATAGCACCTAAGTTTCTTGGCTAAGTACAAGATTTCAGGCACCTGGCTTTAATCTCAGCAGAGTCGAGGCAGAATCTGTAGGTTCTCTGTGAGGGCAAGGCCAAACTTGGTCAAGAGATAAGAAATTCCAAAGAATAAACATTTGCTGGCCATCTAAAACTCTAACCATTTGAGCTGTTATAGAGAAATGTTTAAGGTATGTTTTCTGAACAGTCCCACCAGATGTGAAAGTTGCAGCTCTCTGTAGACTTTGACAATTTACTTTTTGAGATAGAGAATCATGTAAACCCAGCTAGCCATACTTTATGTTGTAGCCAACACTGGTCTTGATCTTACTGCATCTACCTCCCCAGTGCTACAACTGCAGGCATACATCCTGAGACCTGGCTATATAGTCATGCTCCAACCACACATGGTCCATTGCCACACAGCTACGGGATAACAAGGAGAATGCTGTCTCTTTCCAAGCCAATTGCTTCTACTTGATTTTGGATCATACACATAATGTTACCTCTCTGGATACCATAAAAATGCCAGGTAAGGGGCTAGAGAGAAGACTTAGTGGTTAACAGTGGTTCTTACAGAGGACCTTGACTCAGCTTCCAATAACGACATGCTGGCTCACAACCACATGTAACTCCAGTTCCAGGAGATGTGACATCCTGTTCTGACCTTCATGAACATCAGACATGCATGTGGTACATATTCAAGCTAAACATTCATACACATAAAACAAATTCCAAACAATTTGAGGCCAGTTGAAAAGTTTCTTCAAAGACATCACTGAACTTTGAATTGTTGGCTCTATTGATAGCAAAGAACACATTAAAATACTCATCAATGAATTCAAAAGCTAACAGACTACACAGCCGTGCTGATAAGATATCCAATGAGTTAAAAAGGTTTCCCCTGGAATACTAGGAAGCACAGATCTGTTGAGTGTTACCACTGAAAAGATACATACATGGAATCATCTGATAGAGGTTTAAAGCACTACAAACACCTAGATTCAGATTGTCTTGATCATTTTCTCAGCTTTCGGTAGCAAGACATGATAAGCTTATGGACACATTCTATGGATGGGTTCAACTCAAGGTTTTAGAGTAATTGCAAGGCTTTCTGGACAGAAAGAGATATGAAAAATGTCCTAAAGATTAAATAGATGGTTTCAAGATTCCTCAGGTCCCAAACAGTCAGGAAAACCCTCACCCAATATTTATATACAGTTTCCCTAAGTGTTCTGATCTGATTGAGTGCAGGTGCTTACAAAGGGCCCAAAGAGGACACTAGTTCCCTAGAGAGCTGGAGTTACAGGCAAGTTGTGAGCTTCCTGATGTGGGGGCTGGGAAACTACACCCAGATCTTCTGGAAGAAGCAGAGTGTGCCATTTCTCCAGCCCTAAGACCAACCTAATGACATTTACCACTCTCCACAATTTGTCATTAACACGTGCAAAAGGAAACAAATTGCACAACAGCAGCTACTGCAGAACACAGAAGCTGTACTCATAGTTCCAGAAGTGACAGCCATATGTGGTTCTTAAACTGTGATTCAGAACTACGAAAAATCCATTTTGGGAAAACCTAACATGTTTGACAACACTGAAGTATACTTCTGGAAGTCAACACATCTATAAAAGTGTTTACAGGGCAAACACAAATTGAGGAAAATATTTGCAGTATGAACAGATATATGCCGACGGCCTGAAGGAGGTTTTTATAAGGAGAAAAATGCCAATATCCCAAGAGGAAAATGTGATGCTATACTGAAATAAAAAGAAAACTATCCCGATGTCGTAGCACAGGCCTTTGATGCCAGCACTTGGGAGGCAGAGGCAAGCAGATCTCAGAGTTCAAGGCCAGTCTGGTTTACAGCACAAATTCAAAGACAGTCAAGGCTACACAGAGAAACCCTGTCTCAAAATGAAAAGAAAACAAGCAAAGAAACTGGAAACACATGTGGAGTACTTGATAGCATTTGCAATCATAGAAATGGAAACTTAAATACCCAGATTGCACCTTTCCCCTATAAAGCTGGCAACACCACTTCCTTTTAAGGGTGGGGTAGTTACCTGTGTTAAAAAGACGGTAACACAAGAGCCCGGTTCTGGTCTGCTTAGTTTGACTAAAGAGTTTTGGAGACCAAAGTTCAATATTTTTAAAAGAAACTTTTGCATCACTAATTGTGATTTCCAAGGACTTTATCCCTAAGGAAACCTACCTTACAGACAAAATTTTAAAAGAGATTAAGTGTTGCAATAGCATATTTAATTACAGTAACTGCAAATGAAAAAAGATCAGCTTGTAAAACAAGGTTAAGTAAATCGACACATCTATAGAATATAATGTGTAACACTATATTAAGATTTTGGGGCTGGTGAGATGGCTCAGAGGGTTAGAGCACCCGACTGCTCTTCCGAAGGTGATGAGTTCAAATCCCAGCAACCACATGGTGGCTTACAACCATCCGTAATGAGATCTGACGCCCTCCCCTGGTGCATTTGAAGTCAGCTACAGCGTCCTTATGAATAATAATAATAATAATAATAATAATAAAAAATCCTTGGACCGTAGAGACCAACTGGAGTGAGCTGGGCCGACCGGAGCGAGCGACAAGCGGGGCCGACCGGAGCAAGCGGCAAGCGGGGCCAACCGGAGCAAAGGAGCAGATCGGAGCGAGGGGTCGAGCGGAACAAGGGGGAAAAAAAAGATTTTGAAGGCTTTATATAATGGGGGAATATTCATAATATTTACAAAGAAAAAAAATAGATGATGGGATTGTCTCTTACTTTTCTGAATGTACCAAACTATATACAACAGCGATCCATTCCGGTTGAAGTCAGAGCTCTCAGGGTTACTAAACGACATGCTTCTTAAAAGCTTAATTCTTGTAACTCTAGTTTCCAAAAATTCTACAATAATTTATCCAGAATTTCACAATCCTAGTTAAACACTACAAAAATTATCCTCGAATTCCTAACGGTTAATTAAAAGGTACAGACCTCTCCCAAACACATTTTTTCCCACATAAATCTAGTTTTTAAAAGGACCTGGTGAGGGGTTGGGGCAGTTATCAATGATAATCCAGGTGTTTGGTATATACAAAACTCTTCGCTCCATCCATTCAACAAGGGGGTGGGTATAGGTAAAGATCGATACAACATTTGAAAGTATTTTAAACTAAACTCTATGCCTTTAAAAAAAACTGGGCAGGAACAGGTTTTCTTGCATTACTTTTCTTATCAATAAACTTCTTGAGAAATAAATCTGTAAACAAAGAGGTTAAACACACCCACACAACAGGGTACAGATTGCCCTAAAGGGATTGCTGGAGAGAACGGAAGATGAACTATTTAAACCGATAACCTATTTGTAAAACATTCCTTACGGAGGTCATATGTTCAGCGGAGCACGACCCCACCTCTTTTTTGCCCTCCCACACGTTGCCTCCGGATCCCCGGAATCCACTCCCACCCCCACCGCGCTGTGATTTGATACCATGATTGAACTCCAATCACCTGGCAAAACATGAAAGCTCTCTTTCCTCCTGTTTTGCCTAAGACTCTGGTTTTAAGACAAACAAAATACACTGGATTTCCTTTGGTAGAACACAAGACAATTTAAAAGTAGCATTTTGCAGAGCGGGTGCCAGTATGTAAGCTATGTTTACAACAATTAAATTTGTCACTTTTACAAGTGTAAAGTGAACGGATCACCCTAGTTGAGGGGGGCAAAGACTTCGCGGAAATTCGAGCTAAGTCCACTATTAAGTAATACGGCGCCCCTCAACGTGGGCTTTCCCATAGAGTTTGTAAGAACCCGCAGGCTGCAGGGAGCAAAACCCGCATGAGGACCTGGGGAACTGCAGTAATTCCCTTTCTCCCATATTTTCTGCCCTGACTGCAGAAGTGGGAATGGGCCCCGGCAAGTCGCCCAGCCGGAAGCCTGAGGCTGCCGGGTCCAGAGCCAGAGCCCAGCGCTTGGTGGGCGGCTTTCCACCGAGGATGCAAACTTGACAGTTGTCCTTTATCCACAGTAAACCCACCGCCTCGGTCACTTTCAAGGTGACAGCAACGACAGCCGGCTGTCCTGCAGGAGCCCCGCGGGCCCCACGTGAGCTCAGCCTCCCCACTCTTCCTACTTTGAAACCCACTAGGACACCCGCTCCCCTCCCCGGAAAGCCAGTCCGGTTACCGTGAGTGCGTTGCAGTCGCCGCGCCCCAACTCCTCGTTCCCCGGAGGTCCACACCGAGGCCGGGATGGTCGGCGGGATGGGATCCACTCCGCGCTTGCCCGCAGAGCGGGGAGCCAGCCCTAGGGGGAGCCACGGCGCTCCGCACCCTCGGCGGGTCCCGCCTTGGAGGCGTCTGTACCTGGGGCTCGCAGCGCGACCCCAACCCGCACCAGCACCGTGGCGGCCAGGCGGGAACCGGGAACCCGGAGCCCCGGCGTCCCAGCCTCCCCGCCCCGGGCCGCCAGGGGGAGGAGCGAAGGCGGAGGATCCCGGGCTGGGTGGCCTCGCCCCTCGCCCGCGGCGGCTCCTAGAGCCCAGACAAAGGCCAGGTGGGCAGCAGAAGGGGCAGCGCCCCCAAAAAGCTAACCTGAGAGACGAGCAGTGGTTCCTTGAGGCTCGATGACTCCCGCGGAGCTCCACTACGGTCGCCAGCCGGGTCCGGCTCCCTGGCTAAACGTCAACATGCCACAAGCCCGGGGCGTACGTCCTGGATCGCGCTGCACCTGTTGCCACGTGTGTCGCGAAGCCACCACTGCTGACTGCGCGCCTGGCTGGCTGTCCCGCGCGACCCCAAACCAATCACGTCCCGGTGGGAAAGCTAAGCTCTGCCGAGCCCAACTTTAGGGCCCCAGGACCGTCGGACAGGCTAGCCAGAGGGAGAATTGGCTCCTCCTGGGTCCCCTCGCAGCCTGAGTTCCCTGTCCCGCGAAGGGCAGAGGGCTTTGCGATTGGGAGGTGGGAAAGTTGCAGACTTATCAGCGCAAGGGTTTATAAGGAAGCAGCACTGATTGTTCTCGTTGAGTTCCACCTGCTCCCTATATTGTCTTCAGACTTCCGAGCAGATTACAAGCGAGCACCTATTAAAGATTAAAGAAACCAGCACTCCTCCGACTGTTAGAAGTTCAGATGGGGGTGGGGGTGGGGGTAGTGGGAGAAGCTAGGAGGAGAAGCTAGGTCTGGCTGGCCACTTGAAAGCCAAAGTCCTTGTTCTTGAATCGAACTGAGGAAATTTCAGCCTCCACTAAGCATATTTTAATATAAGTTTTTTTTTCTAAAGATTGATATTCTGCCTTTTTAACAGATAAAAACATTCCTGAACATGTCAGACAACCAGAACTCTAAGTTTAATGTATGCATGTTTATATACATACATAAAACTACGTGGCCTGGGAATGCGGAAAAAGCATTTTCAGTACATTTCTTGGAGCGCAGCGGCGGGGGTGGGGGGTAGAGGTGGGGGTGGGGCAGAAGCAGCATTTCAGAGGTTGCCTATACCACGAATGCTGGATGATCTAATAACTTTGCTGTTTATAGCTTTAAGCGCTTCCACGTGAACAGTGATCCAGTC
Source organism: Mus minutoides (assembly GCA_902729485.2). NCBI lineage: Eukaryota > Metazoa > Chordata > Mammalia > Rodentia > Muridae > Mus > Mus minutoides. Next base: position 406,936 of record LR749942.1, on the reverse strand, counting down.
TTCGCTCACAAGTAGACCCTGCTGTAAATAGGTTAGATTATTATCTCTATTATTCGAGTGAGGAAACCGAAGCTCAGAAAAGCCAAGTGACTTGCACATGGTCACACTGTGAGGGAGGGCAAGGCAGGCACAAACCCAGCCGAGCAGGCCCGACTCCCCCCCCCCCTTTTTTTTCCCTCCATATTCCAGTAGATAACACCTCTTGCTTATCTTTGAAATCCCTGTCGTAATATCATCTCTGTCTGACGTTAGGAAAAATCATGTGACTAGTTTTAAAGTGATACAGCATTAAAAGCCATCGGACAATTCCTCCTTGTGCAAAAGGCACCCAACAAAACAGAACCAAAAAAAAAAAAAAGTCACGGATGTTTTTTCTGGCCAGTCATGAGATAATTATGCTAATTAGCAACATGCCTCCTCCTAAGGTAAATCCTCCTTGTGTTAAACATATTATTTAAGCCTTTATAAGCCACGTGCCCCAGATGATTTGGCCCAGTATAATCCACACACACCCAGATTCCCACCACCTCTGCATTCCATTGTGCGACTTAGTTCTATCTATGAATATGGAATCAGTTTTACTTTTTTATTTCTGTAAGATAAATTGAGAAAAGAAAACAAAATTAAAAAAAAACAAACAACTACTCACTGAATAATTGGAGATACATCACAGTTTAGAGGCAGTCACAGTGGAGATGTGACTGTCACTTTTTTTGTGGAAATCAGAACCTTAGCTTCTCGTTGCATTTCCATAATCAGAAGTGATCTGGGGGCATCATCAGAGACTCCGTCCAGGCAAATAGTCATGAACTAAGGCCTATTGGCTTCTCTATCCCTCTTGGTTCTGGGCATGTAGCCATCCATATTCCCGACCTCTGCACTTGAATGCTGACCTGCTCCAGAGTCCAGGCTTAAGGATAAGAAGACAACGCTGCATAACTTTGTGGTCTTATGTTCTCAAGAAAAGTTCGCATGTTTTATCCTCTGGGAGGAAAAAGAAAAGTTGAAAACTACATTTAAAAATCGCTGTTTCCTCGAAGATATGGGCACTGGGGAAAAATTCCTGAATAGAACAGCAATGGCTTGTGCTGTAAGAGCGAGAATTGACAAATGGGACCTCATAAAGTTGCAAAGCTTCTGTAAGGCAAAAGATACTGTCAACAAGACAAAAGGGCCACCAACAGATTGGGAAAGGATCTTTACCAATCCTAAATCTGATAGGGGACTGATNCAACCCTATAGGTGGAAGAATAACCATGAACTAACTAGTACCCCCTGGGCTCGTGTCTCTAGCTGCATATATAGAAGAGGATGGCCTAGTTGGCCATCAGTGGGAAGAGAGGCCCCTTGGTTATGCAGACTTTATATGCCCCAATACAGGGGAACGCCGGGGCCAGGGGGTGGGAGCAGGTGGGTAGGGTAGCAGGGCCAGGAGGGGGGAGGATATAGGGAACTTTCTGGATAACACTTGAAATGTAAATGAAGAACATATCTAATAAAAGTTGAAAAAAAAATCGCTGTTTCGGGCGTGGTGGCACATGCCTTTAATCCCAGCACTCGGGAGGCAGAGGCAGGGGGATTTCTGAGTTCCAGGCTAGCCTGGTCTACAAAGTGAGTTCCAGGACAGCCAGGGCTACACAGAGAAATCCTGTCTTGAAAAAACCAAAAAAAAAAAAAAAAAAAAAAAAAAAAAAAAAAAAAAAAAAAAAAAAAAAAAAAAAAAAAAAAAAAAAAAAAAAAAAAAAAAAAAAAAAAAAAAAAAAAAAAGGTCAGAGTTTGGCTATAAATAGATACGAATAGGGACAGCAGCTCTTTCACATAGACTTCAGAAGTTCCGACATGCTCAGAGTCATATTATCACATCCCCAAAATGCTCTTGCCTCAAAAACAGTAGCTTTCTACAACACACCAAAAACTTGCCAGCCAGTGGTTTCATAGGTGCTGAAGAAATACTGGTTATAGAAATCGAAGCAACAGACAAACAAAAGACCCTCCAAGTATGTTTGGATTCTATTATAGTATTAGTGGCCTAGAGAACTGTCTAATTTCTGTGTCTCAAGATGGTAAGCCAAATGGTCTGGTGTAGAAACTGACCAGTCTAAGGAAGATCCTGACTTACTAACAAGTCTTCGGTTTCTGCTCACGTATTCTTATTTGGGCTTGCACATTTGGCTGGATTCTCTTCTGCATGTTCCAGAATGGGTCCTATCAGAGTCAGGCTTCTGCAAAAGTCTGCCAGTTTGTAAATGAAACATCTCAAGGGAAGGGTTTTTGCAGGCTCACAGCAACAGCGACACTGAGGGAATATGTTTCCTTTTATCAAAATGATCTGAGGCCATCCCAGAATTCCTTTCATGTCCCCCAACCGTGGGTTGCCATTTATAGACCCTGTAGAAGGAAATGTTCCTCAAGTGTGATGCCAAAATTATTCTAGTTCACACACAAACAAGTTACTCTGTCGTTCTGCTGCGGGTCTCCTCATATTAGGAAGAAATTAAGAAAAATATAGTGCTACCGGATTGTTCCACAAACACTTTGAAAATGTTTACTTTGAGTGCTTAAAATGTCATGACTAAGAAAACACGGCTCTGTGTAACCCACTCTTGACAATGAGTCATAACTGTGTCACACTGGAGCCTGTTCAGGCTTTCCTACAACTGGGTTCCCTTAAGAAGAGGCTTCATTTCAGTTTCTCTGAACTTTCTGCTTTATGACATATATTACTAGGAAATCTATGCGGTTGAAGTCTCATACCTTTGAGATCATTCCCATCCACCTAAACATGTTGAATTTGCTCAACATGTAATCTTCCCTTGTTCCCTTCACCCAAATGTAAGTCCTCAGAGAGTGAGGGTCACTTTTCAGCTTGCCCCTAAACTCCTAAGCCAATGGTTCTCAGCCTTCCTAATGATGTGACCCTTTAATTTCTCACATTGTGGTAACCCCTAACTATAAAATTATTGCTACTTCATACCTGTAATTTTTCTATTGTTATGAATCATGATGTAAATTTCTGTTTTCCAGTGGTCTTAGGTGGCCTCTATGAAAAGGTTATTCAAGCCGGGCGTGGTGGCCCACGCCTTTGATCCCAGCACTTGGGAGGCAGAGGCAGGTGGATTTCTGAGTTCGAGGACAGCCTGGTCTACAGAGTGAGTTCCAGGACAGCCATAGCTGTACAGAGAAACCCTGTCTCAAAAAACCAAAAAAAAAAAAAAAAAAAAAAAAAAAAAAAAAAAAAAAAAAACCAAAAAAACAAAAAATAAGAAAAGGTCATTCGAACTCGAGAGGTGTCTCAACCATGCCCTAAAGCCTATTTCTGGATCATTGATCACCTGAAAATAATATAAGCAACCATGAAGCCCAGTGGGTTCAATCTTGCTTCTCTGTGGCCAGGTGAGTGCAGGATCATCCCCTGCACAATGATGGCCCCGAGCGTTCATGACTCTTAATACATTATTGACTCTGAAATCCTCTCCCGATGAAAGTGGTATTAAGTCAGGTAGACCAAAATGCTCTATATCTCAGTAAACTGTATAGGAAGAGCCAGAAACAGCAATGAACAGCAACTAGCCCCCATGCTGTTACCTAGAATTCCTCAAAATTTCATCACTCCAGGGGCTGGAGAGATGGCTCAGTGGTTAAGAGCACTGACTGCTCTTCCAAAGGTCCTGAGTTCAAATCCCAGCAACCACATGGTGGCTCACAACCATCTGTAATGAGATCTGATGCCCTCTTCTGGGGTGTCTGAACACAGCTACAGTGTATTTACATATAATAAATAAATAAATCTTTAAAAAAAATAAAAAAAAAAAAATTTCATCACTCCAAAACTTGGGCAGGCAGTTCATAACAGAGCCTCTGAAAACATCTATCTTTGTTTCCTCCTGCTGTCATGACAAAATATCACGACCAAGGCAACATATAAAGCAGCGTTTAATTATGTACAGTCAAAGTGAGTAGTCCATGATCATCATGGCAGGGAATGAGGCAGCAGGCAGACAGGAATAGTGCTGGAGCATTAGCTGAGAGTTTACTTCTGATCCCAGGAAGGAGGTAGAGAGAACTAGACTAGGCCTGGTGAAGGCTTTTGAAACCTCAGACCACCTATAGTGCATCAGGGCCATGCCCCCTAGTCCTTCCCAAACAGTTCCACTAACCGGAGACCAAGCATTCAAACATATGAATGGGGCCATTCTTATCCAGACCTCCACAACATCATCATTATTTTCTCTCTACATCAATAGAGACTATGCTTACCTAAATTAAAATACAGTGGGCCTACTTTGTAAATTAGTACCAAATGAGTTGATCTTAGCTTTCAGATTCTAGGACATTAGGAAGGCTGATTGTTAATCCAGGAGAGAAACTGAACCCCACCAAACATTTATCTCTTCTGCAAACATATACTTGTGGATATCTTTAAAAATACCTATGAAGTTATGACTAATCCCTATTCATTTACAAAAATAATTACCCACAAATCTTACACAGGAGAATCAAATAGAAAAATACTATCACTCATAAGGACCCACACTGGAAATCAAAATTTTACTTTTGGGCTAGAGAGATGTCTCAGAGGTTAAGAGCACTGACTGCCCATCCAAAGGTCCTGAGTTCAATTCCCAGCAGCCACATGGTGGCTTACAACCATCTATAATAGCATCTGATGCCCTCTTCTGGTGTGTCTGAAGACAGCTACAATATACTCATATAAATAAAATAAATAAATCTTTAAAAAAATTTACTTTTGCCACCTGCATATATGGTAATTGACCCGCTGGCTGAGATCCTAATCTCTCTTGTATATTCTTTAGCTCTTTAATGGGATTACCATGAGGGTGAAATGCAGGTATTATTAGTATTCATTTTTGTATTATTTTCGTGTTAGCTGATGTTTTGAACTGATTCATTCACTTTCATTCTCGTTAGTCTACATGCCCGGAGCTATGGAAAGACTCACATTTATCCAAAACAACACTCCTCTCAGCCTACTAAAGCTGCCAGCCTGCCTCCCTTCATATGTTCAGTTCAGCAAACAGAAGGCCTCTAAGTCCCTCGACTTAGACTTCCTTATCTAATGTAAAAAACATTCGCTAGAAAAAAGCATTTGTGGCACTGAAATTTTGTGTACTATGTGTACTATAAATGAACCAAAATAGAAAATAATTTTTTAAATACACCGTTAAGTAAACGGATCTCATATTTTCTTCTCATATCTCACCAGCTACCTTCTGGCATCAAGAAACAATTCCATTTCTCTCTTTAACAATCTTTAGTGTAAAGGAATTTTCTGTTGATGAAAAATTACTTTTAGCATAAATACCCAGAGTTATTTATCTTAACAGTTTTGGTGTTCCAGGTTTCTTCTCCATAGGCTTCCACTAAAATGCATGTGCCTTCGAGCAGCTCTTCTAAAGAGATGGGGTGATTGTTTTCATCCTTAGTAATTGTACAACACTTAAAAAAAAACTTCAGGAAGCAAATTTGTAGTCTAAGAGATATAATAAAGTGAAATAAGAAGCAACTATTTTCTTCTATAAATGTCCTTGGGCATTTTTCCTCATCTATAGGGATAATATTCAGTTTCTTCTTTATTGATTGATTGATTGATTCATTCATTCATTCATTTCATTTCATTCATTCATTTCATTCATTCACTCATCAGTTCTGGGAATCAAATCCAGTTCCTTACACATTGTAGGCATACTGAAGTACATCCCCAACCCTCTAGGCTGAAATTTTACATGGGACTTAGTTTGGGTAATTTCTTTTTTTGCTTATGATTGTTTTTTTTCAAATGAGATATCACAATCTAGCCCAAGCTAGATAGACTGAATCTCATTACATAGCCTAGACTGCTCTTGAATTCATGAGAATCCTGCTGCCTCAGACACCCACCCTCAGAGACCGCAGGCTTGACCCACTACACCCAACTCTTAGACATTTTTAAACGTGAAGTGATTTTCCTAGATCTTTGAAAGGAGACAGAATCTGGCATAGCCTTTCTTTTCTCCTTTTTGTTGTATGTGTGGGAAGTGAAAACATTACTTCACTCCTGGGAGTTTCTGCTTCTGTTTGTCCTTGTTACTTTTATCGGGACCTCCTCTTCCCTTTTGTCTCATTGTTTCTCTTTCCTTTAGTGAGCATTTTTCCAGAAATTTGGTCTTGGTACAGAACTTGTCTGAGAGTAGAAATTTCGACAGTTAGTTTTGAACAGCCACTTGCACCCTCCACACACTCAGACGCTGGAATGTGCAAGGCTTCTTCACTTTGAGCAGCTGTCTTCGAGCTTTCTGGTGAGCATCTACTCTGGCTGTTTTGAGATTCAGGGCTCTATAAGAGTCCTTTGCTTTCTTGTGCTTTCTACTAACTCACAGGTATCCAGAGTTCTTAGACCTTCCTATGGCTTTCAGGGACCACATCATCTAATTATGTTATAGATGTTATCCACGGGTTTTCAATCTTTGGTCCTCTGTCTGCGTTATGGGATAACTTGGAAACAACAACCACTGTATACCGATGATTAGCAAATGAAAGATCTTGGCCCCAAACCTCTGTATGATAGGCACAAACAACAGAGTTCAAAATGGTTATCAGACACTCTGTGGATGCTACAGAGACAGGAGCCCTGCAGACAGAAGAACAGAGCGCGCACACACACACACACACACTTTGCTGATAGTTTCCACTCATGTTACTTGGTTTGACTTGAGCTTCTTGATTAGAGTTTAAACCAGTTTTCTTAAGACCTGTGCTTACTTGGCTTGGAGTTTGCTCTCTATAAAAAGCACAGAACTCTGTTAAAGAGCAACCGAGTAGAGCTGGCTACCTCAGCACCAGAAATACCAGGAAGTGCTTGCCTGCTCTCTTTTCTCCTTCCTTCTTTCCTTCCTTCCTTCCTTCCTTCCTTCCTTTCTTTCTTTCTCTTTCTTTCTTTCCTTCCTTCCTTCTTCCTTCCTTTCCTTCCTTCCTTCCTTCCTTCCTTCCTTCCTTCATTCCTTCCTTTCTTTCTTAAGTGTTGTTTGGTTTGAACTTTAAAGCTTGTGAAAATCATTTAAAATGGGAAAGAAACATGGGTTAAAAATAAAGGCATAGAAAAATACATGTATTAAACTGTAGAATGAATACATTTAATGATAGAGAGATGGTGATATCAAAGCAGGCAATTTTGAACAGTCACAAGTTACTGGTTAGACAACAACAGTAAACAGTATTTTAACAAGTATCATGGAACCAGAAGTTTCTTGGTTACAGTTTTAGTTATAAAGGTTAATTATGCTGACAAAGAAACCTTGGTCGAACTCCATGCACTTTTGAAACTTTATTCTTTAATATGTTAAATGTTCAAGTATTCAAAGCAACCTGATTATGTAATGTTAGACTCACTTAAGAAACTACAAAACTGAAAACGATTCTGGCTGTGACTTCACAAAGCCTATGGTGACACAGATTTGTAGTCCCATTATTTGAGAACCTAAGGTAGGAGTGGCAAGTTCAAGGCCAACCTTAGCTACACAGACCTTATTTCAAAAATAATTAAGTACTTGTCCAAGTCACATAGATACTAAATAACAGACTGAGAATTGAAACCCAAGCGTTAGATAGTAGAGGATAAACTCGAAACATAATTTTTATGACAAAATTCTTTTTTTTTTTTGGTTTTTTCAAGACAGGGTTTCTCTGTATAGCCCTGGCTGAACTGGAACTCACTTTGTAGAGCAGGCTGGCCTCAAACTCAGAAGTCCGAATGCCTCTGCCTCCCTAATGCTGGGATTAAAGGCGTGCACCACCACGCCCGGCTGTATGACAAAATTCTAATGATTAAATTAAACACTATAGAAGCACAATGTTATGCTCTTTATTTTTAGAAAAACTGAAGAAAAAAGGAGTATATAGCCCGGTATATATGATTACACCATGACTACAAAAGCACTGCCTGTAAGACGTGGGACCAATGTATAACACTGTGCAAATACTCTCTACGATGTGTGCATGTTGGCAAAGTTGCCTGATGACCCATCCCTCAGCACTGTCCCCACTGCTGCAGTACAATGCATGACCATGAAGAAGTTTACTACAGAAACAAGAAAATTCTCATGAGAATTGGTGATGGAAAATAACAGATGCATTTTCTTGGATAATGAATATGCATTTAGCATATGTGAAAAAAAACAAGCATATTACTACATTGATCGGGAACATAGAGTACTAGCTTATCGTAGTTAGAACCAACTACAGCACAGAAAATAAACACAGGACAAGAGGCTGCCACTTAAGTTGTCAACTTGCCTAGTAGGTCAGAAAGCATCAACTTAGAGGCATAGATGGAAGTGGTCAAACACTGCGATGAATTCCAGCTGTGGCGAAAACTAAAATCACTTTTTAAACAGAGAGAAAACATATTTATTCTAGATATAGAGGGAACATGCACTTCAATTCACTAAAGTAGATGGAGGTTTTCATCAAATGCAAAAGAGATTAACTAAATATATATACATTTTAACTACCATACAGCAAAATGTAAAATAAAAAAGTTATACAGAAAAATTCATTTTCAGTATAGACTAGATTCATTACAGGTATAACCTGATAAGCAAGTTCTCCCAGGAACACAAGAAAACAAACAGTTGTTAAGCAGTAGCTACCTTCTATCTGATGAATAGGCAAAGGTTTATAAGCAAGAAAGTTTACATTAAACCATTGTGTTATTAAAGGTCACAGTTTTATCGAAAATTAAAACATAGGTAAATTCACATATATGAAGCCTCCCATGCAGATACGTTTTTTTTTTTTTAAATTCAAAAATTGTAAAAGCCAACCTTGACAAATTTTGGAGAGAGAAAATGACATTTTATATTAACAATAGAAATGTAGGTTTGGGGAGCGGGTGGTGAAGGGCTAGCGAGATGGTTCTTTCCTACACTTGCTCTTAGCCAAAAGGCCGAGAAGTGACGAGATGGTTCCTTCTTAAGATGCAGGGTCTTTCTTAATAGTGTCGGTGAGGACTCAAGAGGTGACACTTCCATGTCAACCTCTGACCTCCATGTATACATGCACGGACAATCATACTAGCTTATGAGTGTGTGTATAACGCGCGCGCGCGCGCGCGCGCGCGCACACACACACACAAACACACACACACACACACACACACACACACAGAGGTGTGCTGCGCGTCAACAATACTAAGACAAACCAAATCGTTTCCTTTCATAAAAGGGTTAGCACTTAGCCGGGCGTGGTGGCGCACGCCTTTAATCCCAGCACTCGGGAGGCAGAGGCAGGCGGATTTCTGAGTTCAAGGCCAGCCTGGTCTACAGAGTGAGCTCCAGGACAGCCAGGGCTAGACAGAGAAACCCTGTCTCGAAAAACCAAAAAAAAAAGGTTAGCACTCTTGGGCCTATGAGGTGGCTCAGTCAGTAAAGATGTTTGCTGCCAAGATTGACAACCTAAGGTCGGGTTCCAGAAGGCAAAAACCAATCCCCACAAGGTGCCCTCTGACCTCCACACACTTGGTGAGTGTGCCTGCACCCAATAAAACACATTAATAATTGTTTTTGTTTTTAATAAGGATTCTTAGGGGGAAAATTCTTAAGGAATAGGGAAAAATATGGCCATTTCATTTCAAAAAATGATTGACTAATCTATTGATGGTAAAGAAGAAAATGTTCCCAGCTGGAATAACTCCAACCCTTCTCTAGGTCAGCTGTTCCAAGTTACTGCGACCAGTCAGGTTCCTTTGTTGATGCCTGACCTGATCTTAATTCCCATTCCAAGAACTCAATGAATAAGAAACCAAGTAAAACCCAGAGGACTACCAGCGTGTCTCCTGTGTCCAGATAAAAATGGCAAGCCAAGGAAAATCCAGTTAAATCCCACCCTGGGCTCCGGGGTCTAGTGTGACAATGAAGGGTATGTGATTCTGCATTTGTGACAGTCTTGTGGGCCAGTGAACATGGGATTAATGACAAGCCCGGGACAACAGCCTTGAAGCAAAGACTTAAAAGCTTCCATCATTAGACTAATTGTAATTCACTTGATCCCCCGATGTAACAGAATCCACTCAGCTACTTTCCCAGGCCATTATTCCTTACATTCAGCATATTGGTGTGTCTGCCATTAAATATTTATTGTTTACAGTGCTGTTTGAAACGCAGACAGAGTAGCCACTTTACTGTTTTGTATTGATTCCTGGGCTGTCCTTTGAAAAAGCTTTTAGGATGTGTGCTTTCAATAACACAGGTTTACTATGTGACTAGCAAATAGCAGTCCTGTCCCAGGATAGTAGAACATAGACCTGAAATTTTTTTTAAAAAAACCTGGTCTGCGCTATCATTATCAGTGAAGGCCTCAAGTAACACTTGTTTTCAATTGTACCACATTTTTTAGAGGAATATTAAAACAGAAAACATGGAAACCTTGCCTGTTTTTACCAGACATGATTTTAATTGCCTTGAAAGGAAGGTGTATAATTCAGCTAATGAATGGCATCGTTAGAGTAGCCTAAAGCTAAAGGTGCCAGGCATACTTTTGTCTTATGAGGAGAAATAACTGGATCATTTTGTTTAATCATAATGATCTTTCAGAAAATCTCTTTGACAAGATTTACTATGAGTGTTTTAAGCTTGGGCTGGAATGGACAGACTCTCCAAAGAGCCTTAGTGTCACCTCAGGAAAATTATCACAGAGATGACTGACTTTTAAAAAGTGCTCTTTTAGCCGGGCATGGTGGCGCACGCCTTTAATCCCAGCACTTGGGGAGGCAGAGGCAGGCGGATTTCTGAGTTTGAGGAACCCTGTCTCAAAAAACAAACAAACAAACAAACAAGTGCTCTTTTTCTTTCTCTTTTTTCCTTTTTCTTTTCTTTCTTTCCTATTTTCTTCTTTGTCTGTTTGCTTTTTACACTTGATCTTAGCCAAAAGGTTGAGAAGCAATGTCTGTTTGCTTTTTAAACAAAAACAAAAACAAAAAAAAGGAAGGAAGGAAGTAAGGAAGGAAGGAAGGAAGGAAGGAAGGAAGAAAGAAAGTAAGTCAGTCTTGGGCTGGAGAGATGGCTCAGCAGGGTAAGAGCACTGACTGCTCTTCCAGAGGTCCTGAGTTCAATTCCCAGCAACCACATGGTGGCTCACCAACCATCAGTAATGGGATCTGATGCCCTCTTCTGGTGTGTCTGAAGACAGCTACAGTATACTCATAAATAAAATAAATCTTTAAAAAAATGTCTTATGCATGTAAGTATTTTTCTAGCACTACATGTGTGCCTGATACCATCAGAGGCCAAGAGAGAGCATTTGGGCCTCTGGAACCATTGGAACCAGAATTATATACTGGTGAGAGCCACCATGTGGGTGCTGGGAACCTAACCCAGGAACTCTGAAAGAGCAATCAGTACAATTATCTACCAAGCCCTTTCCAGCCCATGAGAGCTGCCTTTGGTGAAAGTATCTGATAGGTCTCTCTTTTTTTTTTTTTTTTTTTAAATCTGATATGTTTTACCTTTCCTTAAACATATTTAAATAAAACCTTGTACCCTAGCCGGGTGTGGTGGCGCATGCCTTTAATCCCAGCACTCGGGAGGCAGAGGCAGGCGGATTTCTGAGTTCAAGGCCAGCCTGGTCTACAGAGTGAGTTCCAGGACAGCCAGGGCTAGACAGAGAAACCCTGTCTCGAAAACAAAACAAACAAAAACAAACAAACAAACAAACAAACAAACAAAAACCTTGTACCTTGCAATCTTAGATATATTAGTTATATATTTGATGTGCTGAATATATTCTAACACATGATATTTACTTATTTACAACCAATAAGATCTTTACTAGGCTAATCCTATCTCTCCCTATATGCTTCTTCAACATGTGAAGGTACTCTAAGAAACTCACAATATAAAGTGTAAAATACAATTTCTATCCTAAAATTGCTAAGAGATAATTGTTTAAATTTTGTCTGAAATGTTTTTCCGGGCGGCTAAAGCAGGAGGACTGTGAACTGAAAGTTGTATACCAAGATCCTATATACATGGTTCCACTTTATTTTCAATTTGTTATGTTATTGAAAAGCCAGAAGCATTTTCTTACCAGAACTGTAATCTGACTTAGCAATTAACTTTAGAACAGTCTTTGTATTCCTTAATTGCTACATTTCCTTTAAGAACTCTAACAAATTATTTGAATTTAAAATTTAAAACATTGATCTTTATAAACATTCTTCTGATTAATCACTCAAGAATGCCATGGTCAAACCAGGCCTGGTGGCACACAGCTTTAATTCCAGCATTCAGGAGGCTGAGGATCTTTGTGAATTCAGGGTCAGCCTGGGCTGCATAGAGAGCCAGGGCCACATAGAGAAACCTTGTCTCAAAACAAACAAACAAACAAACAAACAAAAACAAAAAAACAAAAAACCTAGGGTAAGGGAGCAGGGAGGAGGAGGGTATAGGGGACTTTCGGGATAGCATTTGAAATGTAAATGAAGTAAATACCTAATAAAAAAAATTGAAAAGAAAAAAACCCCAAACAAACAAAAAGAATGTCATAGTAATTTAAATTATTTCTATGTAGTCACCCAAAGTTCTAGGCAAGCCCTCTTACTCTCCTCAAATAAGGGACATAATTAGAAACTTAGATTGTCATTCACCAATGAAACAAACCATATTTTCAGTACTTTATCAACTGCACTCAATACAAAAGAGGATTTTACAGTGTGGTCATCTGGAGTTTCACCTTTTAAAAATGTGTTTAGATTTATTTTTTGTGTATGAAGGTTTTGACTGAATGTATGTCTGTGTACCATGAGCATGCCTGGTATCTATGGAGACGAGAAGATCCCCTGTAACTGGAGTTTTGAACAGTTGTGAGCCATCATCGGGGTGCTGGGAGTTGAACCCAGGTCCTCTACAAGAATAACAGGTACTCAGAACCACGAAGCCATCCATCTCTCCAGCCCCAAGGTTTGCTTTTGTTAGTGCAGAGTGATTGGTATTAGATTAAAGCTCCTGCAGAAAATAATTCTTCACTATGAAGAGAATACAAACAATGTCTCTTTGAAGGCCCTGGAGAGTGACCAAAAGCAGGCCAGAACTGGAAGGGAGTCAACACTTGAAAGAAGAACCTATGTATGGTTTCTCGATTGAGCAGACTGCCCAGCCCTGTGGGATGAGAAACTCACACTCTGGCAGAAAAACACAATCCTAATTGGAGTAGAAAATGCAGTTTTAGATTGCTAAAATGGCTGGATTCAGAGGGGAGAAATTCCCGGGAAAAGATTGATAGCCACAGGATGGGAGCCTTCAGACTTGTATGTGTAAATTCTCCTCATTTCCCCAGACTTCTGAAGTGTGTGTGTGTGTGTGTGTGTGTGTGTGTGTGTGTGTGTGTTGGGAATGGGGGAGGTCTTCCAAGGAGCCCAACTTTAAAAAAATTGAATCGAATTTTCAGACAATGGCTAGACAGTTTATAGTTTGAATGTGGCCAGACTGTCTACTAGGACAAAAACTAGACAGAAGTATGAAGTAGCCAGAACTTTATGAGTCTCATCACAGTATGTAATCAGGAATTATAATGCATTCAGACAAAGAAACTGCACATCTTTTGGCCCAGATTCACTTATAGGAGCTAGCCCAAATAAATGCCAGATGTTGAAACTAGAAGAAAACTATCCGAAAGCAGGTGTTCTATACATACATAGGATGAAAAATTATAAGAAATTAAATATTTTTAAATTTATTATGTATGTGAATATACTGTCACTTTCTTCAGACACACCAGAAGAAGGCTCGGATCCCATTACAGATGGTTGGTGAGCCACCATGTGGTTGCTGGGAATTGAACTCTGGACCTCTGGAAGAGCAGTCAGTGATTTTAACCACTGATCTATCTCTCCAGCCATGAGAAATTAAAATTTTTAGGAGGGTCTAATAGAAGAGGATAAACAGCCTAAGAAGAAGTCAGTGGGTCTGAGGAGAGACAGACAGACAGAAACCCAATCTGAAGAACATGGAAGACAGTAAGGTTGAAAACAAAGCTTCAGGGACCTTTGAGACAGTCAAATAGATTAAAACATGTACTCTTAGAGTCTAAGAGGGATAAATGTAGATTTTTTTTAAGAAAAAAAATAATTGAGCCGGGTGTGGTGGCACACGCCTTTAATCCCAGCACTCGGGAGGCAGAGGCAGGCGGATTTCTGAGTTCGAGGCCAGCCTGGTCTACAAAGTGAGTTCCAGGACAGCCAGGGCTAGACAGAGAAACCCTGTCTCGAAAAACCAAAAAAAAAAAAAAAAAAAAAAAAAAAAAAAAAAAAAAAAAAAAAAAAAAAAAAAAAAAAAATAATAATAATAATTACCAATTTCTCCAAAACATAAATATCTAAGAAATTCAGAAAACCTAAATTAAAAATAAACATGAAAGGGAAAAAGCTGGCACACTTTGGATATTTAAGTATTGTTTTCAGAGCATCATATTCACCAACTGACTTAGCAACACATTAAATTTCATCATGGTAAATAGGATTCTTCCTAAGAAGGCAAGTGTGCTAGGCCCAAAACCAATTTGAATGATTTACCGTTTGAAGAAAACAAAGAAAAAAAATCCACAGGTTAATTTCAGTAGATGGACTTAGAATAAAAACCCACCTAATGAATAAAACGAGTTTCCTCTGCCTGATCCAGAGTCCCATCAGTGTCCTATGGAGAGAGAAGCAGCTAAGGCTGGCACCAAGCTCAATGGATGCACTCGCCTACTGTAGTCTGCTGGTAGTCCGAAGTGGATCGTGAAGACAAGAAATGGGAAGAAGAAACCTACTCAGAGGAAAGAAGCCACTGAGTTCTGTTTGTAGATGTTGAGATTTGATTAAGAAGCGTTCTCCAAAAGGTTTATGCGCTAAGGGCTTGGTCTTGACATGATGAGAAGTGGTAAGTCTGTGAGAGCCCACACTTTCACCTGTATGAGTTAATCCATTGATGGCTTCGCAATTCGATGGCATTAGTAAGAGGTGGTGGGAACTTTCAGAGGCAGGCACAGCTGGAGGAAGTCTGTCCCCAATGGAGACATGCCAGTGGCTTGCTCTGGATCCCCTCCTTACTGCCTTGCCCCCTGCCTCTCATCTGCTGGACACACTCCTCCTCATGACATTCTGCCTCACCACACAGGCTTATGAACCAGATGTGTGTGACCGCAGATTGAGGCCTCCCAACCTGGGAGCCAGAATAAGCCTTTCTCCTCTGTAAGTTGTTCCCTTGGGTATTTATTTACTACAGGGTACAAAGGTCTGAACCAGTGAGATAAGAATGAAAACTGGTAGGGAAGATGGCTCATGCATTTAATCTCAGCACTCAGGAGGCAGAGATCAGAGAGAATCTCAGGGAGTTCTAGGCCAGCCAGGGCTACACAGTGAAACCCTGTCTCAGAAACAAACAAAACAGGAGAAAGGCAAACAAACCAAAAAGGAAACAGGAATGGGTGTTTAATCTTATCAACTTGAATCAACTAAGACAGTGATTCTCAACCTGCGGATGGCAAGCCCCTTAAGGGTCAAACCACCCTTTCACAGAGTTTGCCTAAGGTCATCGGAAAAACACAGATATTATTACAATTTATAACACTGTCAAAATTACAGTTACGAAGTAAGCCACAAAACAATTTCATGGTTGGGGGTCGCCACAGCCTGAGGAACTGGATGAAAGGGTTGCAGCATTAGGAAGGTTGAGGACCATTGAACTAAGAAATGCACTGTGTGTGATGTCTACGAGGATGTTTCCAGGAAGCATTAACTGAGGGGAGAAGCCGTACCCCCATAACAGGCAGCTCCTTTGAGCAGATGTCCCAGATACAAAGTGGCCTGAAGAGAAAGCAGTCTTGTCTGCCTGTCTTTGCTTCTTGCTGGTGACTGCTTTCTTTTCCTCCTGCTGCTGCTGCCATCCTCCACTAACATCAGACTCCAGCTACTTTACCTTCAGATGTAACCTGAACACCAGAAACACTCCAGGAATTTTCTAGGCCTTCAGTATCAGATGAAGACTACTGAAGCATCCAGCATCACAGCCTGAGCAGCTATTCGCATCTCAGACTCCATCAAATAGACATCATTGTTGCATGATGGTCCTACAATGCAAGTCAATCTAGTGAATCCTCCCTTATAACATATAACATGTAACATATTGTATATTATATGTGATTATATATATATATATATATATATATATATATATATATATATATATATATATATATATATCACTGTCTTAGTTGATTCAAGTTGATAAGATTAAACACCCATTCCTGTTTCCTTTTAGGTTTGTTTGCCTTTCTCCTGTTTTGTTTGTTTATGAGACAGGGTCTCACTGTGTAGCCCTGGCTGGCCTAGAACTCCCTGAGATTCTCTGATCTCTGCCTCCTGAGCGCTGAGATTAAATGCATGAGCCACTTCCCTCCATTATTTTTTTTTATAGAAAATATTAAGGAATCTATATTGTGTGTATTTTCTACTACCCTGCTTTAAGCTCTCGGTAGACCATGCTACCAGCCACTGCCCTGGTTCCCTTAGATCTGTGGATGAAAGACACACACACACATTAGTTTATTTTTAATATGCTTTTTAGCTCAATGGCCAGGTACTTCTAAGCCACCTGTGGCTAATGTGCCCTTACCTTTACTCCCAGCTCAACATCTCTAAATCTTCCCTTAACTTAGTTGCCTGGTTACCTTCTCTTTGCTCAGCGCCCTGAATCTGCCCTCGCGTTAGTTGCGTTTCTAATCTCCCACCCGCTACCCCAGGCCCAGCAGGTCACTCCACTCAAGATCTCACAGGACTGGTAGCTCTCCCTCTGAAGCGTGGTACATTTTCTTTCCTCCTCCTGTGTCTCCTAGTCTGTCTTCGGGAACCTGGAAGTCCTGCCTCTTCTGCCCACCCATTGGCCACTAACATCTTAATTGATCAATCAAGAACCAATTGGGTAACAGGACCTTCAGCATTCACAATCAGATTCCCAATCAAAGCATTAGAACCACACCCTACAAATCTACAAACAAGTCATTAGAATTATTCTCGTTTGCTGTTGCTGCAATGAAGGCCATGAGCAAAAGCAAGCTCAGGAGGAAGTAGCTTATTTGGCTTACATATCCCAGATCACATCTTGAAGGGAAATCAGGGCAGGAGCTCAAGGCAGGAACCTGGAAGCAGGAACTCACAGAGGCCATAGAGGAATGCTGTTCATTGGATTGGAAGCAGGAACTCACAGAGGCCATTGAGGAATGCTGCTCATTGGATTGTTCATGGATGGCTAAGCCTGGTTTCTTATCCCACCCAGCACCACCTGCCCAGGGGTGGCACCACCGACAGTGGGATGGAACTTCCCATATCAATCAGTAATCAAGAAAATGTCCCCCAAAGGCTTGTCCACAGTCCAATATGATGGAGGCACTTTTTAAATTGAGATTCCTTCTTTTCAGATGACCCTAGCTTGTGTTGGGGTGAAAAAAAAAAACACTAGACTAAATAGCATAAGAACTAATTTGTGAATTTAGCAAGATTTCAGAGCTTAAAGGTGGCAGAATCTCAAATCAAATAATGCTTGCTAGACATGGTGCTGAATCTCAGTACTTGGTTGATAGATACAGGAAGATGAGAAACTCAAGCTCATCTTTGCCTATATAGCAAGTTCAATGCCAGCCTGATCTACCTGCATCCTGGATTTTAATTAATTAACAATTAATTATAAATAAACGTACAGTAATATAGGGACAAATTTGATAGTAAATGTGCCAGACTTCCAGGTTTACAGTCCTTTCGGTCCTAACTCTGGTCTTTGACTGTTTGACAAAATACAAATCTCAGGGAACAAATCGGTTATATTCCTCAAAATTTGTCAGGGTGCTGCTTCCAGGGACTAAACGACTTCGGGGATTAGGAAGCAGAGATCAATCACACTTCAGAGTCCTTGAAGATGGTTTAGTGGGAAGCAGGGCTGCCCCTGAAAATCCTAGAGAGAAAGAGCGTCTTTTACAAACTCATTTAGAAACGAAGCAAGAAGGAACATGAGCCAAGACAGGCATGTTGGCCAATCGTCTTGTCAGCCATGGTGAGGAGGGTGACCAACTGCGGGGGTGGGGGGTGTGCTGGGGTGGTGTGTGAGAGCAGAACACTAAGGCCTGCGGGTTGTTCATCGAGCATGACCCCTATTCTACAGGACAAGATTCAGTGATATCTGTTTGCTTGCCTCCACTCTCTGAGTCACTCTCTGGCCAAGGTATTTGTCACACCACGGATTCTGGTTACAAGGGCCCCTGGAGACTTGCCCAGCCTGCTTAGAGCCAAAACTCCTCTGGCCTCATGGTGACTGACTGCAAATCTCAAGAGAGCCTCCAGACAAAAGGAGAGAGGACCTCCCGAGTCTCACCCCAGCCATTCTGTTCTGGAGTGAATGTAAAAATGTCTGGAGTCAATAAAGCCTTGCCCCAGAACAATATACCCTTAACCCACCTGGTCCGCCAGGTGAACAAAGGCAGGCTCGGCCAAAATACAGCACCAACCTGTTTGCTGGGAGCTAAGGGAAAAATTGCAACAGGTTTCAGCTTTGACCCACTTCCTCCAGCGTCAGATGACAGGATAAGAAGATACTTTACTCAGTGCTGCCTCTCTGAGGAATTCTTACTTTCTTTTGTCTTACTGGTACATACTTATTTTTATTTTTTAATTACATTCTTCTCCTTTCACATTCTCATTTTTTTCCTTCTTCATTCGTTTCTCCTTTATCTTTTTTTGTTCCTTTATTTCACTTTTAGCTTTTCCATTTTTCCTTCTTATGCCTCCTTTTTAATTATCTTATGTTTATTAATTGTACCTTTAATAATATTTAACATTTCAGTTTATCTCCTTGATTTTTGCCCCCTTCCATTTCTATTGTTATTGGTAGCTTAGTTATTGTTTCTAATCCATTGTTGTTACCTCGTTTGTTTCCCCATCTCTGTGAAGAAATAGGGATAAACCTCACAATGCAAGGTCCCCTAGGGAGACCTTCATGTAAAAGTAGATAAATTATATAACATAACAGATTAACATATAATAAAAGCAGCTCTAAGAGGGGACGTTTACAGCTGGGAGTGGGATGAGGATGGGAAGGCTTTTTATTTAAAAAAAAAAAAGTAGAGAAAATCCAATTGAAGAATTTAAAGTAAATAAAATTAGGTAAAAGCAAGAAAAACAAGTAAGAGGTTTAAAAAGAGCTAAGAGTTTCTCAGGCCACAAGCCAGTCAGAACTTTAGGAAAAGCAGTTAGCAGTAAATGGCTTCTGAGAGAAGCTCTGAAATGTAAAACGCAGAGAAAAAAAAAATGTTAAAACTCTTCTGTACCATAATCAGAACAGTATCTCTGGGGGTATTTACTAGAAAGCTGCAAAAACGACTTGTGTGTCTGTCTGTTCTTTAACAACTTGTGTGTCTGTCTATTCTTTAGACGTTTTTGTTGTTGGGCCCACCGAGAGAGTGAGTCGCTGGTTTATAGGATGTCTGCATATTCCTTTAATGACTCTGCTCTGTTACTTACAGACAGCTCGCTGAGGTCAATGACTTTGTCTGTTTGGCTGATCGCTGTGACCCCAGTGTTTGCACAGTTAATACCAGGTATGTGTCAATACAGATCGACTTAACATGGGGTGTGCGCTGATTTGCTCAAGCTTTTCAACTCCTGCAATAGAAGTAGCACTGACTTTTATTGTTGCAAAATGCATTCATTGCTGCAGTCCTCCTACACCTGAAATCTAGGTAGCTCCTTACCATGCTTATACTTCTATGGTGTTTCTTTCAAGAGGCATGCTCCATCTTTTACAAAAAATTGTAATGTGGTTCATCTTTCAAGCTTGAATTTTGTATCCCATGCTATTGCATTTTTAAATTTAATATTGCATACTTAGTATTTATGTAATCCTAGAGTAATTTTTTTCTCATTTTTATGTTAATTTTTTAAAAATTAACAGAATTGTACCTATAATCTGTAGACTACCCAAACTTGTTTGAGAAAAACAAGGATTCATTGAATAATCTAGTCTCCCTTTAAGCTCAATGTATTATGATTCTTTCATTTTACAAGTCAAACAGTTAATATTTAAGCCATGTTTACAATACAAGGAACACTGAGGTACACTGTCTGCCTTTAAGGAAATTAACTTGTGGGGTGGAGATATATAGCTCTGTGCTAGAGTATTTGCCTATGGAGTGAAAAAGCCCAGATTTTGATTCTTAGCACAGGAACAAAAGAAGGAAGGAGAAGGAAGGAAGGTGATGGTTAATCTTTCTTCCTTGTCAAGTGACAGGATGCAAAATCACCTAGGAGACACCCTCCTGGCCTCCTGCACAGCTATTTCCAGAGAAGTTTAATTGAAGAAGGAAGACATCCCGAATGCAAGTGGTACCCATCCCACAGGCTAGAGTCTGAATGAAAAAGGAAATAGAGAAAGACTGCTGAACACCACCATTCATCTTTGGCTGCTCCCTGGTCCACCCAGAGGAAACAGCTTCCTGTTCCTGCCACCATGCCTTCCCCATCCGACGGATAGTGTCCTTCTCAAACTGTAAGCCAGTTCCTTCGAGTCAGTATGTTGTCATAGCAACAAGAAAACCAAGTTGAACTTGTGACAGGCTGTCACAAGACACACAGGAAAGGACAATGTTAGGAGATGGAATAGAGAATGAGCTAAGTAGAGCAGCTTGTAAGAATTCAGGATAATGGGGCTCCCCAGCCCCGCAACAAACAAACTCACATTTTTTCTCATAGCATGGTTATGACACTCTAAGATAAAATGTAATAAATAATATCCACATACAAATGAGAACTAACTTTTATTAAGTGGTAAGAGGAGTTTTAACCATATTTGAGAATCTCAAGATACAGCTAGGAAAGGAACTGACACACGGGCATGGGGATTCATTATCTTGAAGTCATAGGAAAAAAACAAATATATATATATATACATATCACAAAAATATAGGAAACTAAAACAAGTCATTTTCTGAAGCAGAAAGTCCAAATACAGGAAGTTTTTTTTGTTGTTGTTGTTTTGTTTTTCCAAAGAGCAGAATACCAAGAACCTTGAGCTCTTTCTAAGTTAGGGGAGCTAGAGTCACTTCTGTGAGTTTACTTTAAAAAGATAAGTCCCCTGGAATAACTTGGTTTATATTTTGAGACAGCTGGGAACATTTTGCTACAGACTAAAGGGCCATTTAAAAACGCTTCAGGTCCTTTAAAGGATGTTAAAGGGAGACTTGGAGAAACAAGATAATTGCTTGCAGAGATCAAGTGTCAGAGTGGTAATGTTGCTAATAGAAGAAAGAAGGAAAATATGGTTGTATGTTTTTGGTGGAGAAAAAAAGTGAGTTGGCACTATGCCAGGTTCGGGAAAGAACAAGCAGATTCCAAAAGGAGTTTCAAAACCACTCTCTATAGAAGGCTGGAAGCACATGGGCAAAGCATATTTTAGGGTAAATCTCACCATTATTGAGTTACTACCACATGGCTCAAATCTTAAAAAACTAAATCAGTTCGATATGAAGGAAGTGTGGTATCTGTGGAAGTTTGGCCTTGCTAATGTAGGAGCTGTAATGCCTGGTGATGATAGCTCTATGTTTTTGACTACTCGATGAAATTTGAAACTCAACTAAAAAAAGAAAACGCATCAACGATGCACAGTACTAAATATTTGTTTAATCAAAGAGTTTACATGCAAACACAGATCTCTAAGAAGTTTCTAGAAAACATGTTCCTTTGCAAAACATGGAAAAGGCAGAGGCAGGTGGATTTCTGAGTTCGAGGCCAGCCAGGTGTACAAAGTGAGTTCAAGGACATCCAGGGCTACACAGAGAAACCCTGTCTCGAAAAACCCAAAAAACAAACAAGCAAATCATGGAAAAGACCACAAAACTAAAAATTGCAGCCATATGTATTTCAACCTAACTAAAGATGGCTACATTTGAAAAGGGCATAGCAGACAGTGTGATTTGTATTAAAAAGAAAGCAATGAAAGAAGTCATG
The DNA here is from genome assembly GCA_902729485.2 of Mus minutoides. Lineage (NCBI taxonomy): Eukaryota > Metazoa > Chordata > Mammalia > Rodentia > Muridae > Mus > Mus minutoides. The sequence continues at coordinate 384,918 of LR749942.1, read as the reverse complement.
AATTTGCCGCTAGATGCATAAAATAACCCTGGGAGCTTGCAAACTGGTACCTAATACAACTTTCTTCTTTTATTCTTTTCTCATATATTACATCTTGAACCCTGTTTGCCCTCCCTCCACTCTGTTCAGTCCTCCCACACCTTTCTCCCCTAGATCCATTTCCCTCCCCCATTTCCCTTCAAAAAAGAAAGAAAAGAAAAGAGCAGGCTTCCTAGGGATATCAACCAAATATCATATAACTGATACAAATTTTTAAACATCTAGAGAAACAATGTGTTTATCTGATTGTATAGCACAACATGTGTAGTGTAGGGCTTTACAGAGGACCATACTACAGAAGGCTGTCACCATCCAGGTAAAGAGTATATTGAACATCTTTTGCTCTTTTCTGATACTGACTTTAAAAATAAAAAAAAAAGACAAACTCTTTCTAAGTAGTCCTGGCTGTCCTGGAACTTGCTAGGCAGACCAGACTGCTTCAAGTTTACAAAGATCTGCTTGACTCTTTCTCCTGAGTGCTGGGATTAAAGGAGTATGTACCATCAAAACCTGACCTTGCTGCCATTTTTTAAAAAATAGATTCTGGGTTTTCAGAGAACTTTCAGGTTCACAGCAAAATGAACTAAAAAGTACAACTGCCGTCTACTTCCCTCCCTATGATCACCCACTGAATGATTGTATTATCTGATGTAGCTAGTGCTATACTGAGCCTACACTGAAAGACCATTGTCACCCAATGCCCCTAGTTTCGGAGTAACTGTTTATTTTGGACACTCTAAGTTTTGACAAATGTACAATGGCATGTAGCACTGTAGTAGGCAGAATGATTCCATTGCCCTAAACGACCTCTGGACAGTCTATTCATCCATTCCTTCTCCTTACACCATTTTATATTTATTATAAAAAATTATATATAAGAAAGAAAACAGCTTCCTCCAAATAATATGCTATAGTTAGAGATGTCTGTCTAGTAGACGTGGAAATAACTATGTGAACTGTTAGACAAATATCTAAGAATTTAGCTAAAGGAATTCCTGGAGCTTACTGTATGGACAGTGTAGCTGAATTCATGAGCACACACATCTATGCATACATATATGCACACACATTTAAATATGCACATACACATACTATACACCCAAAGAGAATACATAGAGAATATTTTTATTTTTAGATATTTTCTTTATTTATATTTCAAATGTTATCCCCTTTCCTCATTTCCCCTCTGAAAACCCCACTATCCCATTACCCCTCCCCCTGCTCACTAATCCACCCACTCCCACTTCCCTGTCCTGACATTCCCCTCCACTGGGGCATTGAGCCTTCACAAGGCCAAGGGCCTCTCCTCTCATTGATGTCCCACAAGGCCATCCTCTGCTACATGTGTGGCTGGAGCCATGGGTCACTCCATGTGTACTCTTTGGTTGGTAGTTTAGTCCCTGGGAGCTCTAGGGGTACTGGTTACTTCATATTGTTGTTCCTCTTATGGGGTTGCAAATCCCTTCAACCCCTTGGGTCCTTTCTTTCGCTCCTCCATTGGGAACCCTGTGCTCAGTCACATGGAGAATTTTTTTTTTTTTTTTTTTTTTTTGGTTTTTTGAGACAGGGTTTCTCTGTATAGCCCTGGCTGTCCTGGAACTCACTTTGTAGACCAGGCTGGCCTTGAACTCAGAAATCTGCCTGCTTCTGCCTCCTGAGTGCTGGAATTAAAGGCGTGCGCCACGACACCCGGCCACATGGAAAATTTATAAAGAAAGACTCCACATCTGAGAGTAAGACAGTTGTGCTAGAGATGTGGCTCAGTGGTTAAGAGCACTGGCTGCTCTCGGAGAGGACCCAGGTTCAACTCCCAGCACCCACGTGGCAGCTCACAAGTGTGTGTAACTCCAGGGATTCTGAAGCCTTCTGGCCCTTAAAGAGACTTCATGCATAGATGTAGGCAAAACTTCATACACATAAAATAAAATAAGAAAAGAAAGAAGAGAGAGAGGTGCCAGCAGAGAGAGTTGAGGGAGCGATATTTTCTAAAAGAAGTTACCTAACAGCCACAATGGTGTAAGTACATCGCAGATGCTTAATCATCATAGAAATTCTCCCACCAAAACCACACTGAGTACCAGCATATACTTACCAAAGAAGTTGAAAACAGTTGAAAGAACTGGGTGTGATGATGGTGTCTTTAATCCCAGCACTTGGGAGGCAGATACTGGTGGATCTCCCTGAGTTCTAGACCAATCTGATCTATATAGTGAGATTCACAACTGCTAGGGCTAAAAACCTGTTTGGCAGGGTTTATTAAAGCCACAGATATATCTATCCTGGGGCTCATGTTCATATTACAAGAATAATATTTTTATCCATCAAAAAAGCATGCAGAAGAATGTTCCAAAAATATTCAAAGCAGCCATTTTCATGGTAAAACAAAAATTGAAAACAACCCAAGTGTATATCAAGTAGCCGGGAAGCTGAGGGTATCCCTTGGTACTAATGACACCTACCTAGTAGGTGGCGGGGCCTTGAGTTTCATTCTTAGGGACATAGAATATAAGAAAAGAGAATCAAAGGAGTCGGGGTAGCCAGGTGGTGGGGGGGCACACCTTTAATCCCAGCACTTGGGAGGCAGAGGCAGGCAGATTTCTGAGTTCGAGGCCAGCCTGGTCTACAGAGTGAGTTCCAGGACAGTCAGGACTACACAGAGAAACCCTGTCTCAAAAAAACCTAAAAAAAGGGGGGGGGGGGTCGGCGTATATTCATGCAATGAAATATGCTGTAAACAACAATGAGGAATGGACATGCACCAGGCTCCATGTAATAAAGTTCATTGATATCACTGACAAAGAGTTTAGCAGGAAAGCTCAAGCAGGTCCCCATCTCTGCATGCCCCCCACCCGTGTACTTCTGTCATCTCTAAATTACTTCTTATGCACAATACAACGCTAGTGACATGTAAATGGTCACTACTCCATATTGTCTGGAGACAATGATAAAATGGTCTGTATGTGTTCCACATTACATGATTTTTAAAAATAATTTCAATACTTGGTTGAATTGTTAGGTCTGTATATAATTATATTAAGAGCAAAAGGACTGATTTTGTCTATCTATGTATCTCTCTCTCTCTCTCTCTCTCTCTCTCCATCCATTCATCCACCATGGAGCCATCCTCTATTCTGCCATTTATAAAAACAAACATAACACTGGTGAATGGAAGGATGATTGCCCAGAGCAATAGCCCTCTGGGAAAGGGTGTGATAGAGTCTCCAGGGTGCTGGGATGTTCTACATCTTGCTTTAGGGAGTTACACAAGTGGGTACACATAAAAACACATTCAGGCACACAGTTGTGATTTATGTGCTTTGTGTGTGTGTGTGTGTTTGCTTCAATAAAATAAGGAGCAAAGTCACTCTTTCTGATTAATACAGCAAAATGTATATTTCTATGGTAAGCGATTCCAAGTTCCAGGACAGCCCAGGCTATACAGAGAAACCCTGTCTCGAAAAAAACCAAAAAACAAAAAATAAAACAACAACAACAACAAAAATGAGTATTGAGCATCAGTCTAGTCAGAGGGAGCCCACTGATTTTGCAAAATGAGGAACTGACATGGTTAAATTATACTCTACTCAGAGCATATGTACCACAGATGCTTCGGTGGAACATTTGGGGGAATAATTAATAACTTTATACACTGGATACTCTGTCTCTTAAAAAATACTTGCTTCTGGTGGCTTTAAATTTGTGAGTCAGAGCCTAAAGGCCGAGGGTGTGGAATATTCCCCCCACACACCCAACACCCTTACTGACCACAAACCCTTTGATGCTTATGAAGGGTTTCTGTCAGAGTTTATGTTTTTCCAGATTCTAAAATACAAGTTGTATTAATAGATGACACACAGTTCAGGCCCTCCGATGAATTCAGAGGTCCCTCGGGTTTCCCTGTGGTGCCGGTTCTGTACCGTCCTCACGCTCGGCTCTCTCCCTCCCCAGTGTGACACAGATCAGGCATTCGGACTTGACACAATAGGCAGGCAGTCAGAGTGTTTACGTCCAGCTTTGATTTGTCTGTGGTTGCAGTGTTTCTCGGTGGGGTTTGGTTGTGGTACATCCCACAGAACTATAATGAATGAACTTTTAGAAACTGAAATTGCATTGAAGTTGGGAGAAAGCTGTGTTGGGGAGGCCCCAGGGCAGTTAGAAGAGATATGATTAAGATACAATGTATGTTATATAAAAATTTAAAGAATAAAAATACTAGATAAATTTTAAGTAAAAATTATCTTTAAAGAAAAAAATTATTTTATAAACTCTATTACATGCAAATGCATTAAAATTAAAACATGCAAATAAATAAAAATATCACACACTCAAATCCAGTAGAACCAAAATGTCTACAAGTGAAGGAAATTCTTTTTGATGTTGTTTTGGTTTTTAGTGATAGGATTTATCTATGTATCCCTAGCTGTCCTAGAATCCACTCCATCGACCAAGCTAAGCTGGCTTTGAACTCGCAGAGATCCACCTGCCTCTGCCTCCCAAGAGTTCATATTAAAGACATGAGCCCCCACTGCCCAGCACCGGTAACTCCTACAGAGTTATACTAGGCATTTGCAATGGAAGCTCTGGAGCTTCAGGGTACACTCTAATCTTTCAGTGTCAAATATATTTTGTGCACTTATCAACCACCAAAACAGAACAAAACAAAAATCCATGACAGAATTAGGACTGGAGAAGCAATTAGCTTTATATCCCCTTTCATAGCTTGTGTCTGTTACCTGCAATCAGCCCTTTCTTTTTTTTTTTTTTTTTTTTGTTTTTGTTTTTTGAGACAGGGTTTCTCTGTGTAGCCCTGGCAGTCCTGGAACTCACTTTGTAGACCAGGCTGGCCTCAAACTCAGAAATCCGCCTGCCTCTGCCTCCCGAGTGCTGGGATTAAAGGCGTGCGCCACCACGCCCGGCTCAATCAGCCCTTTCTATTTAACCTTTCTTATTTTCTTTTCTTCAAAATATATTGTACCCTAATGTGTATATGTGTGTGTGTGTGTGTGTGTGTGTGTGTGTGTGTGTATGTGTGTATGTGTGTGTGTATGTATATATATATATGTGTGTGTGTGTGTGTGTGTATATATATATATATATATACACACACATACACACTATTGGTTAGATTATGTATGTATGCATGTGGGAAAAATATTTTATTTATCCACTTTCTGTAAATTTTTAATATTCATATATTCAAATATATATTTCATTATCTATTTATCCATTGGTAGACCACTAGGTTGGTTCCAATTCTTTGCTATTCTGAATAAAGCTGCAACAATCAAGAAAAGTTTTAAGGGAGGGAGCTTCATTTTGGCTCACAGTTTCCTGGCAGGGGAGGCCCAGCATCTTTGGCCCCGTCTGTGGTCACAGGAGGCTGCAGTGTGACCTGCCACACACCAGCACACTTAGAAACAAGGAAAGAGTTCCTTTGTGTGCATTGATATCTCCATAACTGTTACCTATTGACTAGCATACCTCGTGCTGCATTCTGTCAAACTAAGCTAGAACATATACAACTGGAGTGCTAAGTCAATTCCTACCCTCAGGTTCAAGGACCCTTCCTGCTGCCTGGGCAGAGGGAACAGTTTAAGTGTCTGCAGAGAGGCTCTGTGCAAAGTTTCTGAAAGTCCAGCTCCTGACAAACTCCCTGGAAAGGATAGTTATAGTCATAAATTCCTCCATCACTCAACACAACTATACCAGATTAGAGGGACAGAAATATTTAGGATCCTGGAAAAGGATTCAGGCTTGTACTGTGGTGACCTACATCAACTAATGCATATTAGAGCTTACACAGTAAGACATTGCTTTTGAGATTACAGATTTTTCTCCATGGCTTACCACCTGCCACACAAGGGATATGTTTTCTATTTCTTCTTTTTATTTTTGTTTTATTTTATTTTGGTTTTTTCGAGACAGGGTTTTTCTGCCCTGTGTGTCCTGGAACTCACTCTGTAGACCAGGCTGGCCTCAAACTCAGAACTCAGAGATCTGTCTGCCTTTGCCTTTTGAGAACTGAGATCAAAGGTGTGCACCACATCGCCCAGCTTATATTTTCTAATTGCTCTGAGTCTGTAGACATTTGAGGCTTCATCCACCTGTGCCTGAGTGTAGACTTTAGTCCAGAGGCAATGATGAAAAAAGGCGTTTCCTTAATTTGTTCCTTCAGGGTCCAATTTGATCATTGCACACTTAGGTCAGGCCTGTGAGGCACAAATGCTTATGGTCTGAAGTGCGTTCACATTTGAACTTGTTAAAATGATTTTTTTTTTTTTTTGGTTTTTCGAGACAGGGTTTCTCTGTATAGCCCTGGCTGTCCTAGAACTCACTTTGTAGACCAGGCTGGCCTCGAACTCAGAAATCCACCTGCCTCTGCCTCCCGAGTGCTGGGATTAAAGGCGTGCACCACCATGCCTGGCTTAAAATGATTTTTAAAAGAGTTTTTACTTAAAGTCTTTATTGCTCCATTTTACTCATTTCACATACAATTTCACCTTTTTTTTTTTTAAATGGACTTTAAGTTGAGGAATGTTGCAGTCAGAACAGTGTTTGTCTTGCATGTACAGAGGCCTGTTCAGTCACTAGAGCCACAAAAACTGTCGTGACGGTGCATGATTATAATCCCAGGAGGACCAGGAGGTGAACAGCGGAAGCTCTGAATAAATGAATTCTTAAGTGAATATGTATTTTTTCGGTGAGCACAGCCATATTTTAGGTCAACCAACCTATGGTTTTAGACAATTGACCAGTGTGTGCAAAGACTAGCAACTGTGGCTTCTTACTCCTGTTCACAGCCTGAGAGTGCTCCTCTACAAAGACCTCTTCCTAGATTAGTTAACCTTGTCTTGGTTATGGTTTTCTTGCTGTGAAGATCATGTTTTATAAAAGAAAGCATTTAATTGGGGCTGGCTTATACTTTCAGAGGGTCGTGGCAGATAACATGGTGGCATGCAGATAGACATGGTGCTGGAGAAGGAGCTGAGAGTTCTACATCCTGATCCACAGGCAGCAGAGGAAGACTAAGTCACACGGGATGTAGCTTGAGCATAGGTGACCTCAAAGCCCACCTTCACAGTGACACACTTCCTCCAACAAGGCCACACCTACGCCAGTAAGGCCTCACCTCCTAAAAGGCTATTCCCTATGGTCAAGCTCAAACACATGAATCTCTGGGGGCCATTCCTATTTAAACCATCACTCCCCTGTATCTCCCCCACAACCTGCTGTTGTACTTCCCTTCAAAGTTACAGGTTTCAGAGGTAGCAGTAACAGAACCCCACTTCATCCCTGCTTTATTGTACATGTGTCCACATGTCTGTCCTTCATTCCTTCACCACCACTAGCCAGGGTTCTGAAAAGATGCCTATTCTGATCAGAAGTTCAAGGTCAGCCTTCTATGTAAATTTGAATTCCATCTACTGGCTCTTTGATCCTGAGCAGTTACTTTAGTTTTCTGTGCTATTTCTTCATTTACCACAGGGAATGATTATTACAAAATATAGATCATAGGGTTGTTGAGAAAATAGCTTAGCAGAGACACAGCTCACTGAACAGGTCTTTCCCATCACTACACACTGTCTTAGTTTGGGTTTTAATTGAGGGTGGCTTACAGTTTCAGAGGTTTAGTCCATTATCATCATAGCAAGAAACATGGCAGCATGCAGGCAGACATAGTGCTGGAGATGAAGATGAGAGTTCTACATTTTTGACCCACAGACAGCAAGGAGAGACGGTGTGCCACACTAGGTGTCACTTGAGCATAGGTGACCTCAAAGCCTGCCCCCACAATGACACACTTCCTCCAACAAGGCCACACCTTCTCTAACAAGATCAAGCCTCCTGCCACTCCCTATGGGCAAAGCATTCAAATACAAGTCTACGGGGCCATACCTATTCAAACCACCACATACACCTTAAGCATCAGGAGTATGGTGTCACTGTGGCAATTCCTGGTACATTTTGCCCCCAGAATGGCTTCTTTTTGATGCAGTTTCTCTTTCAACTTTAACTCTAGATTTTGTGCTACATTAATATACTTGATTTGATTATATCTTGTTATCTATCTATCTATTTATTTATTTATGGTAAAATTATCCACAAAGTAGAAAATGAAGACACTCTTAATGAGATTCATTATGTAATGATGAAGACACCTTAATATGTTAGACTGTCATTTGAGGAAAAAGACAAAGCAGACACACACATATATGAAAGTAGAGATGGAAGGAAGAAGTCTAAAGGGAGTATAGAGAGGGAAATAAGAAGAATGATGGAAATGTGAAGCACGGGAGCATAGAGGGTACCACACATAGGATGAAGGGACCAGGAAAGTAAGTAGGGAGCAGCTGGGGAGATGCTCAGGCTGTAATGTGGTTTTAGGGCAAGCATGAGGCATTTGAACTTTATGAAAATAAGAGCTGAAGGTGAGTCTGGATTTTTAGTATCCACATGTCTTAGAGTTTTAAACTGCTGTGAACAAACACCATGACCAAGGCAACTCTCATAAGGACAACATTTAATTGGGGCTGGCTTACAGGTTCAGAAGTTCAGTCCATTATCATCAAGGCAGGAATATGGTGGCACCCAGGCATTCATGATGCAGGAGGAGCTGAGAGTTCTACATCTTCATCTGAAGGCTGCTAGCTGAATACTGGGTTCCAGGCAGCTAGGACAAAGCCCAAGCCCACAGTGACACACCTATTCCAATAGGCCACACCTTCTAATAGTGCCAGTCTGCTGGGCTGAGTATATACAAACCATCACACTAGAGAGAGAGAAGAAAGAATGAAAAGAAAAGAGAAGAAAAGATGGAGAGTGAGGTACCAAAGAAAGAAAATATCCAATATCAACTCCCAACACACAAACATGCCCATGTACCCACATATATACATATCCACCACATACACACACACACACACACACACACACACACACACACACACTCACACACACACACACACATTCAGAAAGAAATGATATAGGAGGGAGGACCAGGAAGGAGAGTTGGGGACAGACAAATAAGGTATAATGGGAGGGCCAAGCATGGTGGTGCTTCTTGTTAATCCCATCAATGGAGATGAAAATTATGAAAATGCAAGAAGATTTCTATGAATCTGAGGCCAGTCGGGTGTACAGAGTGAGTTCCAGGCCAGTCAAGACTACATAGTGAGACCCTGTCTCAATGAGTCTCCCCCAGAGAGAGAGAGAGAGAGGATAGATTGTGTGTGTGTGTGTGTGTGTGTGTGTGTGTGTGTGTGTGTGTGTAAAATGCCACAATGGAATCTTCATTTTTATGCTCCTTAAAACAGATTAATTTTTAAAAGAAGCAAAGGACTAAGACTGCCCCTTTGCTCTTCTCTCAGATCATAAGATGATTAAAAGGGAAAGATGAAAAGGACTCTCATCTACTTATTCACAATTATTTTTGGTTGTTTGATGATCCCTGACTGAGATGTTTGTTCTTAATTAGCTGGGAATTCCACTTGAACCACCAGGGATGTTCTCCATGATGTCACGAGGTGGTGGCCACTAGCAGCTGCAGGCTGACAACACTGGACAGGCTATCCCAGGGTCTCTTCAGCAGCTTCAGGAAGCTCTCGGCTAAGATCAGTTCTCGCATGTTAACAATTTGTGTTACGTATGTGCTCAGCTTGCTCTCTCTCTCTCTCTCTCTCTTTCTCTCTCAAGTTCTTTGAGTCCCCTTAATGATTAGGGCAGGACACCTATTTTAATTGCTGTTCTGAAAATAATATAAAATATTAAAATCAAGCTCCCCCCACCAATTCAAAGAACCGAACATTGAAAGGCTAGTGGACCCTGAGACCAGATTAGCTTTTTGGGGGGCAACTGCATCCACTTTGAATTTTTTTTTTATATAATATTCTATCAGGTTGACTTCTAACTTAAATGTCAGAAGACATCTATCCTTGCATTTATCCATGAATATTTCTGGATTTTCCAACATTTCTTTGTAATGACTAATAACTCACCTCTTCCTTAAAACATGATTGTTGTGTCCTGGCAGTATTTCCCAGTGGTTAAAGATGTTTGTCTGATGACGAGAGTTGGAGTCATGGAACCCACATAAAGACAAAAGGAGAAAATCAACAGCAAAGTTGGCCTTTGACCTCCATCTGTGCATTTATTGTACATGTGCCTATACGCACACTCATACACACACCATGATAATAAATGAAGTTTAAAGGTTTTTGTTGAATAAACATAGAATTAATTCATTGACTGTTTTAAAGGTGGCACTAGCTAGCAAATACCACACTATACTATAACAACACATGAAAATACCAATATCAAAGTCCTACATTGGGGCTGGAGAGATGTCTCAGTCAATAAGTGCCCACTGTAAAATCATGAGGTCCTGAGTTCAGATCTCCAGCACCCATGTAACAGCTGGGCATAGCCATGTAGTCTTCAACCCCCACACTATTGAGGGAAGTCAAGCGCATCTTTGAAGCTCACCGACAGGCGAATCTAGTTGAATACATGACTCCAGGTTTGATGAGAGCCATGCTATGATGCCTAGTCTTGGTTGTCAACTTCACTACACCTGGAATAAACTGAAAACCAAGTAGCTGGGCAGAGCTATGTGGAATATTTGTTGATTAAATTTTTGAGGTGGTGAGACACCTCCTCCTCCTTAAATCTGGACCACATCTTCTGGTAGCAGCCTACATAAAAGGACCCTGAAAAAGGAAACTCTTGGGTTTTGCCTGCTGGCCCTCACTCTCCTGGAAAGTTCACCTGTCGGTTCCTGAGGTTTTACTTCCGTAGTAATAGAATGTACTTCTTCAGGGTTCTGTAGACTGAAGCCTGGCAGCTCTCTAGAACTTTCCTGGGACTCCGGCACTAGATTGGGACAGTTTAGACATCCAGTCTTGTGGACTGAACAGCTACTATGTCTTTGGTCTTTCCATCAGAAGACAGCCATGGTTAGACTATTTGGATTCCAGGCTATAAGCCATTCTCATAAATCACATATACAGTATATATACCTATATCATTCGTATGTGTGTATATTTCTATCAGTTCTGTTCTTTTAGAGAACTCTAATACAGACTCTGTCTCCAAATATAAGGTTTAAATTGATCAAGGAAGACATCCAATGTTGATCTCTGGCCCTTATACATGCACACACTCACATAAACACAAACATAACACACACACACACACACATGCACACACATACACATACATACTAAGCTTGTGGAGATTAGTATCTTCTTCTCTAGCATCTGCTCTGTTTAAACCATCCAGCTGAAGGAGTGAAGTCTATCAGCCATCAGAAGAAGAGTTTACTAAACCCACAAACTCAGTAAGCAGGATAACTCCATTCACCTCCCGCCAAACGTTTGGAAATGTTGTGCAAGAGCGGGGATGGGTTACCACGCAAAGTCAGCACCACCACAGCAAAGCAGAGAGCTTTAGAGGACGGTGGCCACACATAAGCCTGGTCCAAAGGAAACCTGACACTGGAAACAGTCAAGGAATTCTGCTGCCCTGGCAGTTACACGCCATCCAGCAGCCTGGAACAAGAACACTTATTTAGGGAACAAGCATGCCTTTCAGGAGAGTGTAGTGAGCCTGACCTTAAAGTAGGGGCCTGGAAGATTATGCTCCTGTTTTTGTTGCTTGTGTTTGAGATGTGGCGCAGAGCCTTCACTAATTGGTCTTTGGTTACTCCATCTTGTTTGCTAACAGCTACAATGTTGAGTGCACAAAGGAACTATAGCTGGGGAGTTTCATTCACCTTGATTTTTGCACAGTTGATATTCAATTTCCAGCTCAGCCTTAATGTCTATACTTCCAAGTGATGGAAAATGTCACAGTGAGTCCTTCTGGCAAAGAGGTCCTGGTTACTAGGTGACACGGAGCACCTGAAATATGAACATCTTTTCAAGTCAGTATATGATTTTTCAGGTCATCCAGTTATAGCTCCTCTTTCCCCATCCTCCTCCCTTTCACCTCTTCTTCTTCGTCTTCCTCTTCCTCCTGCCTCTTCTTATTGCAGACTGAGTCACACTATGTCACTAGACTTGACCTCCTAGTCCTCCTACCCTACTCCCTCAGTGCTAGAATTATTGGTGTGTGTGCCAGGTTATTCATGGCTCTTTTCCTTTCTGCCAATTCTCTCTCTCTCTCTTTTTTTTTTCCCCGAAACAGGGTTTCTCTGTGTGCCCTGGCTGTCCTGGAACTCACTTTGTAGACCAGGCTGGCCTCGAACTCAGAAATCCACCTGCCTCTGCCTCCCAAGTGCTGGGATTAAAAGCGTGCGCCACCACGCCCAGCTATCCTTTCTGCCAATTCTCATTGAGGATTGGGGAAGTAGAGTTAGAGAGAATAAAGGTAGTCAGGTATGGTAATATACACTGTAATCCCAGCCCTGGGGAGACAGCGTCAGGAGGATGAGGAGTTCAAGGTCTGCCTGGGCTACCTGAGGTCTTGTCTGAAACAAACAAAAAGAACAAAGTTGATACTTTGTCTTTAGAGAACATTTCCGCTACTACATCAGGAATGACGTTGTAACTCTGCTTTGTGAGCACCTGAAAAGATACAGGAGATAGACACCTCCTGAGGTTAAACCTCTGACCATGATTTTCCACAGAGAAAGTGCTTCAAGTGGCTAAGCTTGGCTCCCCAGCCCCCATGGTGAGTAGGGTGACACAGAACACCAAGAGGGACACTTGTGTGTCAGAGGGGGGAGGTTTGGGGTGGGGTTGAAAAGGACATACGCCAAGGTTAAGGGAGCCCAAGGGCATCTTCCAGCACTACATTTTTTTTGAGTCAGGGTTTCTCTGAATAGCCCTGGCTGTCCTGGAACTCATGTTGTAGACCAGGCTGGCCTCCGACTCAGAAATCCGCCTGCCTCTGTGCTGCGCTACCACCGCTGGATGTCCAGCACTACTTTGAAATTAAGGACGAAAGGAAGGAGAAGACTCCTGGACCTACACACTTGAATTAGCTCCATGGGGTAATAATATGGCATCCTTTGCAATTCTAGCTTTACCGGGGCAAGGCTAAGACTTGGCATTCAAGTCCAGCCCTGGAGGAGCGGGAGGAGCCCTGCAGCCGCCGGCTGGTGGACTGTCTCACTCCTGGAGCCCCGGACTGTGCTGCAGGAAGCGTACAGATGGCAGCTGGCTCTGCAGACAGTGAACTCAGTGTCTTCCTACCACAGTGACTCCACAGAGCTCGCAGCCCGCCCTGTGAAGGGCCTCTTATTTGGCATCCACTTTGCCCAACGTAAGCACCACTGCTGGCAAACGTTGACAAGTGTCTTCACATCCTGCCTGCCCCTGCTAAAACTTTTTTTTTTTTTTTTTTTTTTTTTTGGTTCAACTAGTTCTTAAAGCCGTCTCCTTGCAGGGACGAAAATTTCTGACATCTCTCTGCTACTTCTGGAAACTTGAAACTTTCACTTGGTTTTTGTTTTTGTTTTGAGACAAGAGTCTTGCCCTGTAGCCCATGCTGGCCTCAAACTCAAGGCAATCCTCCTGTCTCAGCCCCCCTGAGTGTTGGAACTATAAGCATAAACCACCATGCCTTGCTGGAAAAAAAAAAAAAACACATTTTTTTCTAGTAACATACACAAATATTTATTTGAAAATACTAATATTTTTAAATGCTCTCTGAATCACAAAGGTCATGGAACACTGGTCACCTTAGTATTGAGGATTCAGTGTTTTGGCAGGTTTAATTTATGGATCTAAGAAAACAGTAACTAGAAAGAAATGGCCAAATAGATAAGACTGTTGTACAAAAAAAAGCTCTCTCTCTCTCTCTCTGTTTGTTCTTAAATGTCAGGCCAGAATCCAGCACGGAAAAGTTAGGCTCTAAGCAGACCTCTTCGGGATGTTTTTGGATGACGGTGAAAACGGGGTGTTGTCCTAACTTGAGTTGGATGAATATTTTCCTATGAAGACTGGAGTGTTCACTGAGCTTGAAGGATTAGCCTTTTATTAAATTATGAAACAGTTGGCACACACACCCTCTTGGCAAGTAGTGTACTCCAGGCTTGCTGACTGAAGGAAGGGTTTGGGACGCACTCACCAGCTGCCTGAGCATCTTGCTGTGGGTAACCGATACTCAAAAGCTGACGGAGCACTTGGGCTGTACCTGATAGCCATCTGCAAGCCGAAGTTCCCACTGCATTGCTCCCTCATATAGACCCAAGGTATTCATGGGGACATTTGCCACTATCGGGTTCATCTAGGGTTGCCCTTGAACTGGAAAACAAAAAACAAACAAAAACCTACTCAACTTTTCTGATTTAGAAACGACACCAAGGATCTTAATACCTTAGGGTGAGAAGATCTATCTCATGAAACAAAGCAAGTCAGGCCTCAATTTGATATTAAAAAACAAAAACAAAACCCCTAGCCCTGAGAGTCCACTCCACCACCTCTTCTTGAGTTCTTCCTCCCTCGAGTCGCTGACTTCCACCCTGTGACTCAGACACAGAGAGCAGAGAACAGAGAGAGATGCTTTTTGAACTTCCATTTCAAAAGAGCCATGTTTTGAAAAGTTCTTAATCATATCCACCAAATTCCTTTCTTATTGTTAGTTTTCCAAATTATCTTTTTTTTGCCTGGTTCTACTGGTCTCTGAGTCAACATGGAACTCTTGTGAATAATTCATTTTAATTTGGCATTGATTCATTCTGCACAATTATGGCCTACATAAAAGCCTTTTTTGCTTTGGACAAAGGGGATCATAAAAAGAGGTTGTTTTGCTTTGTTTTGGGGGCTCTATATGAGTAAAAAACATAAGGGTATAAGCATTTCAAACCACAAACCCTAGAATAGGGCAAAAGTCAAAGGGGAATCTAGATTGCCCACCAGTGAACCACTGAATAATGTTTCAAATGTAATTTTATTTTGTTAAAAAAAAAGATTATTTATTTATTTTATGTATATGAGTACACTGTAGCTGTCTTCAGACACACCAGAAGAGTGTGCATCAGATCACATTGCAGAAGGTTGTGAGCCACCATTAGTTGCTGGGAATTGAACTCAGGGCCTTTCAAAGAGCAGTCAGTGCTCTTAACCACTGAGCCATCTGTCCAGCTCCCCAAATGTAACTTTCTTATAACTAGAACAATAAGAGCCATTTTAAATCTTTTTTAAAAATGATAAAAATGCCAGCATTTCCTATTGAGAACCTTCTCCGAGGTCTATGTGGTCCCTAGGAATCTCAATTACTAGATCATCAGAAGGGGACAGGGGAAATTTTGTAACCAGCTGGCTGTTTTAAGATTTCACTTTACAGCCAGGCGTGGTGGCGCACGCCTGTAATCCCAGCACTTGGGAGGCAGAGGCAGGCAGATTTCTGAGTTCGAGGCCAGCCTGGTCTACAAAGTGAGTTCCAGGACAGCCAGAGCTACACAGAGAAATCCTGTCTCGAAACAAAACAAAACAAAACAAAATAAAAAGATTTCACTTTACAATCCAAGAGCTCTGTGTTCAAATATCTCTCAACTAAAAGAAGACAGGGGCAAGTAGGGAGAAGATATGTTAGCCAGCTTGAAAGGCTCCCAAATCACCTGGTGTCCCAAAGCATTAGGCGTGTGGCAAGTCCTGTGGGCTCACTCCTGTAGGGAAGAAGCCACAGCCAAAACACAGCAGCACACTAGTCCCCACAAAGGGTATCTGTTTAGCTAAAGAAAAAGAAATGAAATCACCCCTAAATCCAAACAGTCTGTGAAAGGCTGTCATCTTCCAATGACATTTTTTAAAAAAATCAAGTTCTTTGCCAGGCGTGGTGGCGCACGCCTTTAATCCCAGCACTCGGGAGGCAGAGGCAGGCGGATTTCTGAGTTTGAGGCCAGCCTGGTCTACAAAGTGAGTGCCAGGACAGCCAGGGCTATACAGAGAAACCCTGTCTCAAAAAACCAAAAAAAAAAAAAAAATCAAGTTCTATGATCCACTCCTGGCCCAGGTCCAGTCACTGTGTGACCTCAGAAGAATCTCTTTTGAAGTTTCCTGTATCTGTAAAACCTGGATAATAATACTATTCGTCCCAGTTGGCTGGAAATGTGTGAATTAATTATTTCAAGCTGGAAAGGTCTTTGATAATGCTAAGTGTTGAATATTATTGTTATAGGTGCAGGTGGAAGCAATGTTATAGAACACTTCTATAATTAGAAAGACCTAAAAACTTCAACTGGTGCCAAAACCCTCCGAGTTAAATTTTGGAAGGCGATACTCTGTGTCATTTTCTCCCTGGGACTCAGTCAGCTTTTTGTTATGACTGAATACTTAATTCCCTCTTTTATCTCCCTTGAAAGGTTGGAGCTTGTCTTGGACTTGCCTATGGTGGAGTGTAGTTTTTAACTGGGTGGATGCACTTTTCCAGCCAAGGTTTAAAATGAAGAGCCGGCATGCATCGGAACACAGAGTACACGTAGCCTTAGGTTCGCAATGACGGTTAATTGATATGAGTCAGAGAGTAAGAAATCCTGGTGCCCTGATGCCAGATATCTCAAAAAATGCAGATACATTCTTGATGTATAAGATAGAGTACATAATGGCTTCTTTCAGAGATAAAGGCTTTGTGTTGTCCGTCAAACAAAACACAAAAGGTCATGTGAAACCGAAGTACATAAAAGAGATTAAAAACAGAGCTGTGATGAAAGAGAGGGAAAGGGAGTTTTTCTGATCCCTGTATGAACCCTGATGCATGTGGCCTGATCCCAAGGCTCCTTGACCACTGTTACCAGATAATCCCTAAAGCACATTTCGTCATCAAACCATCGAAGATTCTAGATGTCAGTGACATTAAAGACCCAGGCTGCCTCAGGGCTCCTGTCAATATTGTTTACCCAGACTCGGTTTCATTTTATACGCTCTCTTCCATCCTCTGTCTTCTGACATTTCAAGTCATGGCGAGGGCCACACAGCACATCATTCCACTGCATCCTCTGTCCTCACTGGCTCCATTGCTGTCCCCATCATCACAGCAGTATTTCCGGAGTGCCTGCAGGGTGCAAGCGCGGTGTTACATCATTGCAGCCTCCAATGCTATAATGCATTAAAACAAATCTCATTATATTTTCCAATGAAAACCACTAGGCTGAGACATGTAAAGAAACTCTGCATACTTCCCTCCGCTCCAAACATGGCAGATAGCAAACCAAAACATCCTGACTATAATCTTGGCTGGCAAATAAACCTGACACTGCGTGCTGTATTTCTTGGGATAGCTTGGGTGTTTACTTGTCTCCCTGGATAGATTTGTCAGTTCTTCAAGGGCAGGAGCTCTGCTAAGATCCATGACTCATTTCTACAACTTTGCATGTTGACTGACACACAGTAGGTGTTTAATGACTGGCGTGTGAGCAAAAAACAGCAGCATGCTTTCGCAAAAGAATGAAACGACTCCCCATATATTTATTCAGAAGAGTAAGATAGTAGATGCATTAGAGTGAAGGTCAAATAAAGTTTAATGTGGTGTAAATGTACTGTAATTGCCAGTGGAAAACACTAACCTTTAGCCTTCAGGATGAAGCTATCCCTATGGTCAAAGCTAAATTTCAGTGAGAAAGAGGACTTTGGAAAGAGAATGCAGTAATTCTGCTTCCACCAGTTATCTTAGGAAATAATTCAAAAGCAAAATGAACAAACAAATCCTTTGTGTGCAAACGTTACATCACTGTGTACTACAGCAGACTGGAAAGAGCGGAAATATTCTGAAAATAGGTTGACTAAAAACTATGGGACTGACACTAGTTGATGTTTTTGTACTACTTTCAAAATTTTGTGTGAAAACATTTTAACAACATGAGGATAGGCTTAGAATACAATATTAACCAAAGGGCGGGGGGAAAAAAAGCACAGTTCTCATCTACCATGATTTCTAAGCTGTTGGTAACCAAAGCAGGCGAAAAACAAAGCCAAGGAATTTATGGTTAATGAATAGTATTGGTGTGTGTGTGTGTGCACTCTCCCTCCCCGTCCCCCTCCTCCTCCATCATTGTCTTCTCCTGATGCTAGATATCAAAGCAGGGTCTTACTTGGAAGCAGAAAAGCACTGAGCTAACCTCCAATCTTCTCTTTCCCTATTTCCCCTGAACAGCTCTGCATTAATTTTTGTTTGTTTGTTTTATTACTGAATTACTTTCTTATCAAATAAAAAAGTAAACAATTTTATGGGAATTTCTTTCAGCTTTATTTTTTATGAGCTTACAAAGAATAAAATTTTATTATGGCATTTTTCAAGCAAACTTGTTTTTGTTGCTTCTCTCCCTACCACCATAAAAATAAACATAAAAAAATAAAACTATTATTTAAGGACAGCCATATAAAGCCATACAACAGCTAGATTAAGTATTAAGCTGAGGAAACTTCAAAGATGAGGATTCTGAGAGAGAAAGCTTGCTTCTTTCATCATTGATTGTTGGTACACAAGTGTGCTGGGCCACACACAGAACCTTTCTTACAGTTGGGCAATGGTGGCGCACGCCTTTGATCCCAACACTCTGGAGGCAGAGGCAGGCGGGTTTCTGAGTTCAAGACTAGCCTTATCTACAGAGCAAGTTTTAGGACATCTAGGGCTACATAGAGAAACCCTGTCTCAGAAAAACCAAACCAAACCAAACTCTTCTTTCATGTGCCAGGAGTTGGGGCAATGCATGCATTCAAACAAAGGTATATGATATATCTGCGTGGCCCTTGCTTTGTCTTACAGTGGTCTGTCCTAATATTGACTATGGTAAGTTTAGATGGTGAGATAGGTATGTGGGCTCATGAACGTATCAAATACAAGTCTTATTGCTTACACTTTCATTTTGTCGTTGAAGTTAGACTCGACATAACTTATCCCACACATTTTTACTAAGTCTTACCCAGTTCTCACAAGGTATTTAAGACTGTCTCACTGTCCATACCTAACACAGAAGAAAATAATGATTCCGGGGCTGCAGAAATGGCTCAGTGTTTTAAGAGGTTGCTGCTCCTCTAAAGGATATGAGTTCAGATTCTCACTCCTGTATCACATGCTCCACAACTGCCCACAACTCCAGCTCCAGGCGTAGGTTCTACATCTGCCTCTGGACTGCAAAGACCTACACAACGGTAGTAGGTATGCACACACGGAGAAACACCCACATACACATGAATACAAATAAAAGTGCACATCCAAACGAAAAGGAATGAACAAGGGTTCAGAGATGTCATCCTTCCTAGTTTGAGTCTTCCACAGGTAAGAATATTTTGTCCTGACAGAACTAGATAAGTTATCTTCTTTAAAAACTAAGAATCTGGGCTGGGTGTGGTGGCGCATGCCTTTAATCCCAGCACTCGGGAGGCAGAGGCAGGTGGATTTCTGAGTTCGAGGCCAGCCTGGTCTACAGAGTGAGTTCCAGGACAGCCAGGACTACACGGAGAAACCCTGTCTCGAAAAGCAAACAAACAAACAAAAAACTAAGAATCCAACAAAATAACATCTTAAAATGTTAAAGAATACCAAGCCTGGTGGCCCATGACTGTCACCTTAGCACTGATGAGGTGGGGCAGGCAGGAAGACGGAACAAGAGCCCTTCTCTAAACAAACAAACAAACAAACAGGAAAGCAAATAAATAAAAATAATAGAAACCCCAAATAACAATGAAAACTATTCTTGACTTTCTGTATTAGTCATTAGGAAAAATAAAAACTCTTTCTATGTTTCATATTAGTTTTTCATCTCTGCTCTATCAGTTATTTCTATGTCGTTTGATGACTACTACTACCCTGCACGGTAACGTCAGAAGACATAATGCTGTCTTATGGTGCCATGAAAATGATAAGGCTCTTTTAAATCTATTTAAATCTGCAATAAAAATAAACAAATATAGACAACACATGTAGAGATAGAAAGTTGTAATTTCATTTAACCAAAGCCATTTGTAAGTCTTGAAGCTGAGCCAGGGAGCAGGGAAAGAGAGGTTGGGGTGGGGGAGGGGGGTGAGGGTGGATGGGGGAAGGGCTGTGTCTTTCTTTCCAGTGATTCCTGAAACTGTTGCTCATTGAAAGAATATGTCCATTAACATTCATGAAGTGGCGAGTTCAATCCCAGAGCCACAGAAAATAAGCAAATGAATAACTCTACATATAAGAGCTGTGAGGTAGTTATTTAAATTAAATAAGTAAGTAAATAAATAAGAAGCCTGGTGTGGCAGCTTATGAGTGCAGTCCTAATCAGGAGGATCATGGGCTTGAAGATAGTCTGGGCTATATAGAAAGAGCCCTTTCTTCTAAAAAATAAAAATAAAAATAAAAAAACAAGGAAATAAGTAAAATTTAAGACTAAATGTCTCTTTTGTGGTACATGTAAACTGAAAAGAGATTTAATCATTTTTCCTTTTAAAACTGGCAAACTAACTTAGCATGTTATTGTGAACTGAAGTTGCCTTAAAAAGCACCCACCTATGAAGATTCAACTAACCAATTGACTAATTAAAACTTCATTGAGTATGAAGAGTTGGAATGGTGATGATCAAGAGGCAAATTTTCTTAAACTGTCCTAATAACAGCCGACCACCAAGCTCTGTAGTCAGAAAGTATCTGAACTCTATAGCAGTGATATGTTTGCTCCATAGTAACCTGCCTACCTGATGTTACCACCAGTGTGTTTGGGAAATGCATTGATTCCTGGCTGCTTCGTTGTTGTTGTTGTTGTTGTTGTTGTTGTTGTTGTTGTCGTTGTCGTCGTCGTTGTAGTCGTCGTTGTCATCGCCATTGTTCTGAGACTACAAGAGAACACAGCTCTGTGTTCCCAGGCCATTGTCACTCATACATGTCTGACAGCCAACTCTCTCTCTTTCACTTTGACACAAAAGCCCTGATTTACATTGACATGAGAAGAGTAGTCCTGGGGTTCACTACAGTCTCAGGATTGTCCCATACCTTTAATTGTGCTGAAAAAAAAATGGTAAACATTGCCCCTATAGACTGAGATTCTCTAAGTCAAAGGTATGTATATGGAAAACTTCCCACTATGTCTGTGATAGATCTCAGGCAATGGCTACATTGCCCGCCCCACATCTCTTGCTCCCTGCTTCCCTGCCTTCTTCCCCACAGCTTCCTCCCTCCTCCTTTCTTTTCTTTTCTTCCTTCCTTCCTTCCTTCCTTTTTTTGAAGCTATATCTCATTATGTAGCCTAGAAAACCTTGAACTTCAAGCCTTCTGAGTTCTGGAAGTATAGGCAAATACCTCTGCATCCCTAACAGTATGGCTTAATAGGGGTTTAGATTAGATTTCTTTTTTACAAATGAGCCAATCTCTGTGTGATTGCAATGACTACAATGCTAGTAAATGGGAAGATGAGGCAGGAAGATTGTTGTTAAGAGTTTGAGGCTGACTGGGCTACATACCACATTGGAGGCTAGCCTGGACCATATCTCAAAAAACAAAACATAACAGACACAAGCCAAACTATTTAACAGGTATACAAATGCTTCAGACACTCCAGAAGAGGGCGCCAGATCTCGTTACGGATGGTTGTGAGCCACCATGTGGATGCTGGGATTTGAACTTATCACCTTCGGAAGAGCAGTCGGGTACTCTTACCCGCTGAGCCATCTCACCAGCCTCAAATGCTTCATTACATAGTGTTCATCAAACCAGTTGATACTTCCTTATGATTGGCAGACTCTTTTTTTTTCTTAATTTGCTAGTAGAAAATATAAGTAAACACAGCGTGCATGTGATTAAGAAAAGTATGACTTCACACAGTACCAAGAAAAGTACATCCTTCTCCATGTGAAGTTACCTGAGGGAGCCACAACCTTGGATATGTACATATTTTCCCACACATATAGATCTGTACACTGCTCTTTTTAAAAATATAAACAAGGGCATGGTTGATTTTCTTTAGTCCCGATAAGAAATTCTAAAAATTACTGGGCAGTGGAGGCTCACACCTTTAATTCCAGCACTTGGGAGGCAGAAGCAAGTGGATCTCTGAGTTCTAAGCCAGGCTGGTCTAGAGAGTGAGTTCCAGAGCTGCCAGAGTTACACAGAGAAACCTTGTGTCAAAAAACATATATGTGTGTGCACATGCATATATATATATATACATGCATGCATATATGTGCGTGTGTATGGACACTAATAAGCTCGATTCAATTGAGAGACCCTGTACAAATGAATATAGTGTTAAACAATCAACAAATACCCACAATTTCAACTTTAACCCTCCAGCACACACATATATGTTTGTTCAAACATGTGAGCCCAAACAACCCCCCCACACATACATACAACATACATACATACATACATACATTATACAAACATAAACACAAACACACAAGAAGTGGTACAGTTTAATAAATGGCTCACTTACGGTGACATTGAACTATTTTACTTTTTTTCCTAACTTCTGTTTTGTTAGAAGATGGAGTCTACCTACCACCCGACTAGCCTCCAACTCTTCGTCTTGGGCTTCAGCCTCCTGAGTGTTGAATTAGGAAGCCTGGCTCACTGAACACACCCAGCTGAGGAGTTTTAGTGTGGGGGTCTTCCTAGTATGCAGGCTTTGGATCAAAGCAGCCCAGCTTCTTTTACTTGCTCCCAAATGACATCTCTGTCCTACATGCTCTGGTCCCCCACCCCACCCCACCCCCGCTGAAGTGGACTTAACACAAGCAGCCTGCTCACTAAGTCCCACAGACTTTGCCCAGCCCTCTTTCCCTTAGTCTGTGTGACATCTTAATCCTTTTGCTCATCCCTTCTGCACAGATGACTATTCTATGGATATTTGTGTAATACTTTTTCTTAGTCTGCCCTTCCTCTTTGTGGAATTATCTTTTTTTTTTTTTCTTAAAAGCTTTCCCTCTTTTGATCTCCTAATTGGATGAGTTCTTCAGGCTACTACTTAAGCAAGTTATATGCTATTCAAATTTGGCCAAAACTCAGTTCTTTATGACTTACTTAAGGTATCCTATGGAATTTTTTTATGTTCTAAATTAAAGAAATAAATATTTAGAGCCATTCACTATCATCCGTAGTGACCCACTAGGAAAAAAAAAAAATACCTTGTGTTCTTCAGGCCTAAAAAGTTTGAGTTCTAGAAGGAGGAGTCATTTTGCCAGTGGGCACAGCAAATATCCCATTGACTTGGAAATTAAGAGTACCTCCTGGCTCTAGGGAGCTCCTGATACCCTTGAGCTGAACAAGGGAATAACTATGTTAGGAGGTGTGCATGACCCAGTTTATCAGGAGGGCATTGGATTCTTTCTCCACATAGAGGTAAAAAAGAGTGTGTCTAGAATGTGGGAGCACCTTTAGAGCATCTTATGTTTCTGTGTCTTCAGAAAACAACAGCCTAATCTATGCAGGATGGTAAATAACCAAGACCCTCCAACTCTTCCTGGTAAAGACAACTGAAGTGCATATTCAGGGTAGAGGAAATAAAAGAAAATGGTGAATAGGAGGGATTTAGTTAGTTATACCAGCTAAGGCCACATAACTAGTTGCAGCAATGAGGATTAAAATTAACATGAGGAGTTTTGTTCTGTTTGTTGAGGATATGCTTGTTTATTTTCCTAAACAAGATTTCTCTGTGTAGTCTTTCCTGGCTGTCCTGAAACTCATTCTGTAAACCAGGCCAACCTTGAACTCACCTGTCTCTGCCTTCCAAGTGCATGGATTAAAGGCGTGCACTAACACAGCCGGGCATATGTGATTTATTATTACAAATTTAAGCTTGGGTTATTAGTTAATCATGTTAATCAGTTGGTGGTGTTTTCTATACAGTTCGAACCGTATGCACATAGCAATTCGGTAAACATTAACATAATCTACATTTATTTGGTGGATGTTGTGTATCTGCTGAACTTAAAGTACATTAAGTAATAAAGGCAGTATGCGGAATGAGAAGTCACACACAATTACCATGGCCATGAGTGTATTATTCAGAATTATATGTTTTTCAAATATTTATTTTCAAATAAACCAAGATGAATTACAGAAAGGAGATCCCAATGGGGACAACTAAATAATATTTGGAATAAAATCACTTGGCCTAATTTTCATAACCACAGATTTCAAGGAATACCACCACCCATGCCAGGTGTACCAGATGACACCATTATCAGTTTCTGCAGTATAGGGACCATGGTAGTAAGCACCGTTCAGGTTTGCAGAGTGACACCTAGTGGGAGAACAGAAGAAAACAGAGCAATCAGAAGGAAAGTACTCTTGAGAAACTTGCTAAGAAATGATTAGAACTTTTAGATAATGACTTCTGCCATTTTCCCACAAAACTTTCATGTTCCCAAACCTCAGACTTTTCTACAAACAAATGTTGTTATTTAAACAGGTGAGTTTCGGTCCCATAGTATATGTGAGGATCCATCCCAAACCACTTAGAGTGTGTTGAGAATTAAATAACTCGGTTCTTTAGGTTCTCTTGTTCTCTCGTTCCTTCTCTCTCTCTTTCTCTCTCTCTCTTTCTCTCTCTCTCCCCCCCTTTCTTTTTTATTTTTCTTTTTTTGAAGCAGCGTTTCTCTGTGTAGCTCTGGCTGTACTGGAACTGGATCTGAAGACCAGGTTGGCCTCGAACTCAGAGATCCTCCTGCCTCTGCCTCCCAAGCGCTGGGATTGAAGGCGTGCGCTGCCGCTGCTCATCTTACCATTTCAGTTCTTAGTAGCTTTTAAACAAAAAGGGGAAGAAGAAGAAAAAAAAAAGCAAGGAAAAACTTTGTAAACTTCACCTACATCCTCCCGGTTGAGCAGTGTTTATTATTTACCTTGTGGTTGGCCAGGAAGCCATGATTAGCAAAGTAAGATTGGGGGGAGGGACTCTACTGCAGCTTCCTGGGTAGTTGATGCTTCCAGGTTCTCTAATCTACAGCCAAGATGTGTGAGGAGAGCACTGGGGGCCTCTTCTAGGAATTTGGCAGGAATTTGACATTGGGCTAGGACTAGGAAGTAGGATCCCGGTGAATCCCACTGAGGAAAGTATTGTATTCCGTGTATTTTGGTCATCCTGATAAACTCCTCGACACAGGGACCACAGGACTTTGTTTATTCCTTGTTTGATTACTTTGAGTATTGCCTTGTTAATTGATGACTTTGTTTACGCCTCAGAACTGACCATATTCTTTGTATGTACCCAGATTGTTATAAAAGCAGACTGGAGAAATAAACCTGCTTTAACCTCAGCACCTGCTGGAGTCATGTTATAATGTTGTCTAATTGTCTTTTTCTTTCCAATCTTTCCACCCTCTACCAAGACCCTGTTGACTTGACTGACCTGACTTGGTCAGATGTGACTTTCACTATTCAGATCCCTTCTTTGAACTGTTAGCATATCAAATATTTTAATCTTCAAGAGCAAACAGGACCCAAACCTTTTAAAACGTCCCCAGCTATCAGCAAATAGTCTGTTGTCTGGGTTGCCAAGTTAATTTTTTACATATACGGCACCAATCTAGATAGGTTTGTTAGAGTATCATAAAACTTAAATATTTCCTTCTTCCTCCTTTGGAGTACACTCATCTGTCCTTGGCATACCAAAATTTCTATGTTCTAGTTTGTGCTAATTTTCCTGATATAATATTAATCACTGTATATTTATTTACTGCTATAATGAATGAAAACATATCAGCCTGTAGGCTGTGATAAGAATACTCAGAAGCAGTTCTAGAAAAAACCAAAAAAAAAAAAAAAAAAAAAAAAAACCAAACCTCTGGAAAAAAAACATTGAGTCAGAAAAGCCTATAATTCATTCATAAGTGTAAAGTAGCAAGCATGGGTCATCACTAAGCCCCTGGTTTACTTTTCATTGGCCAGCCTGGCAGCCATCCTAATTTGAATGGTTAGGACTAATTGGAGCCATGTGTACTAAATCTGCAAGGATTCGGTATCTATTGTGTTTTCAAAGTACCACGAGAAGTAACATTTAAAAAGAAAAACCTCTTGATAAATAAATACTTGGGCATATCTTTATATAGAGACGTCTGCTATATGAACTTTTATATTTGGACTGATTTGGAGCCTATGGAGAAATGGGCTGTAGGGCCCACTACTTAGCATTCAGAGGTTAGTGTTTCAGTAGCCTTCAGTTTCTAGCCTGGGCTTGACACTGGTTAGTGGAGATTGATACTCTGAGGTAATGAAGCAGCTGGCAGCCTGCAGTTGTGGGGAGTGGGGAGTAGGGAGAATCACAGTTGCATTAAACAGGAGGCCCTCAAGGCAGCAGAGGCAGCAATGAGTGTTTTCGTTATTTTTCTACTGGTTATGACTAAATGCCATACAAAAACAACTTAAGGGAGAAAGAACTTATGTTGGCAAATGATTCAGGGGGTTGGAGCCTTTCCTGGTGGAAAAGGCACAGGGCACGGACATGGAGGGCGGCTGTGACTAGGCTCCTCCTACCTATCGTGGGGCTGGACTATACATACGCAAACCTGTAGGGAGCGCTGCAATTCCAGCCTCAGTAGCGAGAGACACTCACAAGTGCCAACAAGTCATGTAGATTAGATGTGACACAGAAGACCAAGAGTAAAGATGAGGCTTCTGGAATAATTTACTTTCTCTCTAGGTTGACCAGTAGTCCGTGGGTGCCTCCTGCTACTGAATTGTTTTGTTCTCCTCAACCCCTATTTCTAAAGTCAACTCTTAACATTTATTTGCCTTCCTTAATGTGTGTACAACTGCCATTCAGGCACAGAACAATCAACCAAAAACCAACCAAATGGACAAGGTACACACGTTAGATCTCAGTAATGTTAACGATTATCATCAAGTGGTTAAGAGCACTGCCTGCTCTTTGGAAGGTCCTGAGTTCAAATCCCAGCAACCACATGGTGGCTCACAACCACCTGTAATGAGATCTGACACCCTCTTCTGGTGCGTCTGAAGACAGCTACAGTGTTACTTATGTACATTAATAAATAAATCTTTGGGCTGGAGCAATCAGGGACTGAGAGAGTGGAGTTGACTGGAGCGAGCAGGGGTCCTAAAAATTCAATTCCCAACAACCACATGAAGGCTCACAACCATCTGTACAGCTGCAGTGTACTCATATACATAAAATAAAAATAAATAAATCCTTTTCTAAAAGGTTAATATGGTCCTTTCAGCAATGTCCTGCTGGTATATGCAGTAGTGTCTGCGTTTGGTGGCTGATTATGTGATGGACCACCCGGGTGGGGCACTCTTTGGATGGCCCATCCTTTCATATAGCTGATATAGCTGTCTCCTGGGAAGCTTTGACAGTTCCTGACAAATGCAGAAGTGGATGCTCACAATCATCTATAGGGCAGTACACAGGGTCCCCAATGTAGGAGCTAGAGAGAGTACCCAAGAGTTGTAGGGGTCTGCAACCCTATAGATGGAACAACAATATGAACTAATCAGAACCCCCAGAGCTCATGTCTCTAGCNAAAAAAAAAAGTTAATATGGAAGAAAAGGAGCATTAAAATTGCAGCAGTAACAGTGGTTATCTTGTAAGATATAGGGCAGTGAAAAGAGCTAGATGACTATTATAAGTGTCACAAATTCCTCCCTTCCTTCTTTTCTCTTTCTCTTTAACATTTAATTTTATAATATTATTTTAACTTTACTGTATCCATGCTCTCTGCTTCCTCCCGTCAACTTGTGGCATTCTGCTTATAACTCAACAGTTTGCAAAAACATCCTTGTAAAAGTAGCATTATGAGGGTGGAGAGATGACTCAGCAGTTAAGAGCACTAGCTGCTCTCCCAAAGACCCGGGTTCAATTCCCAGCAGCCACATGGCAGCTCATACCTGTCTGTAACTAGTTCCAGAGCTTTTGACAACCTAACACGGATATATGTGCAGTCCAAATACCAATGTACATAAAATAAAAATAAATTTAAAAAGAAGTAGAAGGCTAGAGAGATGGCTCAGGGGTTAAGAGCATTGATTGCTGTTCCAGAGGTCCTGAGTTCAATTCCCAGCAACTACATAGTGGCTCACAACCATATATAATGGGATCTGATGCCCTCTTCTGGTGTGTCTGAAGACAGCTACAGTGTACTCACATATATGAAATAAATAAATAATTTAAAAAGAAGTAGAAATTTGATTTATTTCCATGACATGTTATTGGAGAATTTGGTTTGTTTTTTTGTTTCTTTTTCTTTCATGTAATTGTTTGTTTATTAGTTTGTCTGTTTGTTTTCAAGACAGGATCTTGCTAAGTGGCCTTGAAGTTGGTATGTGAACCAGACAGGTGTTGAGTTTGTGGTGATGCTCCTGTCTCTGCCTCTAAGAGCTGGGGTTACAGACATGCCAGACCCATCCAGCTCTGCCATATTGTTCAGGCTTCACTAACATACTCAATGAGCAAGTCCTCAGAAGCTCCTTCAAAAGCTGAAGAATTCTAGAAAGGAGGATGACTTTACAATATCACAGAGGTCAACATTACATCACTCATTATAGCTAAGGCCCGTCAGTGAGGTATCATTAGTGCCATTACAACTGGGTGTGCACAGTGTCCAACCTGTTAAACCACCAACCAGACTGCTCTTCCTCAGCACAGTTTCCTTGGTAGTTGTCGTTATCTCTGTCCCACGTGCTGAACTTCATTCTTTGGTGACTAGCCCACCACTGTACTTCAGGATGAAAAGTTCCTGACAGGGAATCTCCAGCTGTGCCAGAATATTCTCCAATATTTAGTTCATAAAAAGACTAAAGAAAAAAAAAAGTCATTTTTTACTATCAGTGGGAAACATTTTGAAAACACGTTCAGTAAACAAAACAGGTTATATTGCATATTTTTATTTCTACAGACTTCCGGGCTTAGTTGCATATTTTCAACATTAACTCAAGACATTGGTTATATAAAAATTTTAGTACCTTTTTATCACCAACTTTAAAACTTTGGTATTGTGCGAAGCTGCTGTTTTTCTCAAAATCTGTCAGGTCGATTTTTAAAGTGTAGTCTCCTAAATCAAAACAAAACAAAACAAAACAAAACACCAATAGAAACAGTAAGAAACTGTAGTTCTGTTTGCTTAAATTTTAAATGCAAATTATGACACTGCCTAGTCTTAAAAATAAATGCTGGGTTTGTTTTACTTCAGCCAAGAATCAGTTTTCAAAGAATAAACAGTGACACCACTGTGATACGTAAACGTGTTATTGTTTATTTTTCTTGAAAACCATGGTAGCAAAATAGTAAAGTGAAAAAAATCTACTAAGTAAGGAATAAAAACAAAATAATAGTATGATTCACTTTGTTAAAAAAAAAAAACAACAGAGATGGTATTTTTAGTTAATAGACTAAGAAATCTAGCCTGGTGCTGTTGGCATACACCCTTAATATCAGCACAGGCAGAGACATTGAGTTTGAAGCCAGCGTGGTCTATAGAGTGAGTTCCAGGACAGCCAGGGCTACGCAGAGAAACCCTGTCTTGAAATAGTCAAAAGAGAAAGAGGGAAGAGGAAAGATCTGACAAAAATAGTAGTCTTAAGAAATATAAGTTTGGGGGCTGGAGAGATGGCTCAGTGGTTAAGAGCACTAACTGCTCCTCTGAAGGTCCTGAGTTCAAGTCCCAGCAACCACATGGTGGCTCACAACCACCTGTAACGAGATCTGGCGCCCTCTTCTGGAGTGTCTGAAGACAGCTACAGTGTATTTACATATAATAAATAAATAAATAAATAAATCTTTTTTTAAAAAAGAAAGAAATATAAGTTTGAAGCAGGAGATGGTGACTCATGTCTTTAATCCTAGACACAGGAGGCAGAGGTAGAAGGATCTCCGTGAGTTCAAGGCCAGCTTGGTCTACAGATCGAGTTCTAGGACAGCTAGAACTATACACAGAGAAACCCTGTCTCAACAAAACAAAACTCAAAAAAAAAAAAAAAAGAAGAAGAAGAAGATTCCTTACTGGAGAGATGGCTCAGAGGTTAAGAGCACTGGCTGCTCTTCCAGAGGTCCCAGGTTCAATTCCCAGCAACCACATCATAGCTCATGTTACTCCAGTTCTAGGGCTCTGACACCCTCACGCAGACATACACACAGGTAAAACACCAATGACCATAAAATAAAAATAAATTAGATTGATGTTTTATTCTTTTTTTTGTAATTTCAATAAGAATCTTGTTCTTAAGAATAATTACTAGTGAAAAAGAATAATTACTATTCATGACATCTTATAATCTCTAGTAGTCATGCTGTGTTTCATAAGATAGTTATCAGCAACTGCTTATGCATAAGTTCGCTTGTTTTTCCTGGTAGAATAAAAGATCAGCTAGCAAGTTGTCTAAGAACCAGTTGAAGAAGATATAAGATTCCTGGTTGTTGTATGAAAACTTTCCTTTTTGATAGCATCGAAGCTTTTGGAACAGATGTCACTGGAAGAAGGTATCAGACAGAGCAGAGAAACCTCCGAGAGAATCTCTACTACACTTGATGATGCGGAAGTCACAGATATCAGTGAGTCAAGAGGGTTTTCTAGAGTTTCTATCCAAAGGGGAAATAAATAGTTAAAACAAATTTAACTTATTTGGCATGCATTCTTGTTTGTGTATGCAAAAATTGATACGGTAGAAAATCGCTAAATATAAGAAGAGGTACTATGATGACTAAAAATTCTAGCTGATAAAAAATATATATAAAGCCAAATTAGTGAAGGACTTGCTACATCAAGTCACCCACTCCTTTCTTCCATTCTCCCTGTTTCTAAGTGACAGCTGATCTTCCTTCTGAAGCAGAAGTATTATTGTTAAGAACTCTTCATCCCAGTCTATGGTTGATGCCCATCTCCTATCTCCATCCCCAAGGATGGGCAGTAAAGGGCCTTTGACCTTGTGGCAACCTCTACCATGCACCCCACCTTTGCCTACACCTACTGTAAAAAGTTGTTCCTTACCCCTCCCCCTCAGGCTTAGCAACAGAAGGGCAGAGAAAGAAAAACATTGAATGGGTTCAAAAGCTGTTTGGCTGAGAATTCTGGATTCTTCTTTCTGGGACAAGTATGGAGAGGGGTGGTTTCTTCAGATGGAGCTCTCTGAAAGCATGAATTTACCTCATAGGACCAAGTCAGTGACAGGGGTGAGCACAGTAGGATAGGAAATGTCAGTTGTCCCCAAATGTTTGTGTCAGTGGAGAGACAATACTCCATATTCTTAGAAAGATAACTGTCAGCTGGACGTGGTGGCGCACGCCTTTAATCCCAGCACTCGGGAGGCAGAGGCAGGTGGATTTCTGAGTTCGAGGACAGCCTGGTCTACAGAGTGAGTTCCAGGACAGCTAAGGCTACACAGAGAAACCCTGTCTCAAAAAACCAAAAAAAAAAAAAAACCAACCAAACAAACAAAAAAACTGTCTGAATGTTTTGCCAATAAGTGAATAAACTTACAACTAGAGATCATTTCTAAATTTATTATTATACATTTATTATAATGAATTATAATTTTAATATATAAATATATTGATACATGTTTATATGAACATATCACATAGATATAATAAAATATTATAATAAATTATTAGATTATAACAATTATCTTATTAATTATGATGATTGCTGACAGTTCCAGTAGGGAGGAAACCTTAGGTAATAGGAATAAAGCTATTTTCAGGGGCAATTTGAGTAGCTTAACTGCTGTCAAAATGAAAGAATATAAGGACAAAGGCAATTTCTATTGTTTGAGCTATGATATGTTACAAGATATGGAACTGATACATCTATTTCTCCATACTACCTAAGAGCAATCAGTTCGAACACCAAATGAGAAAACTAAAGGGGCAAGGGTGTAGATGTATGATAGAACACATGCTTGCCATGTGCAAGGGCCTGGTTTCAACACCCAGCATCAAACAAGAAAAGATGAAGGGCAACCAGATTTGTTGAAAACGCCCATGCCAGCAAAACATAAATAAAAAAAAATATTTGAGAAATAACATTGAATTTCATATGCTTGGAATGACACAAGGATTCCAGCCGGGGATTTCCAGAGCTTAAACAATAACCCACAAAAAAATATTATTCTAGCCGGGCGTGGTGGCACACACCTTTAATCCCAGTACTTGGGAGGCAGAGGCAGGCGGATCTCTGAGTTTGAGGCCAGCCTGGTCTACAGAGTGAGCTCCAGGACAGCCAGGGCTACACAGAGAAACCCTGTCTCAAAAGACTAAAAAAAAAAAAAAATTATTCTATAGGCTGGAGAGATGGCTCAGTGGTTAAGAGCACTGACTGTTCTTCCGAAGGTCCTGAGTTCAAATCCCAGCAACCACATGGTGGCTTACAACCACCCGTAATGGGATCTGATACCTTCTTCTGGTGTGTCTGAAGACAGCTACAATGACTTATGTATAATAAATAAATCTTTGGGCCAGAGAGAGCAGGGACTGAGCGAGTGGAGTTGACCTGAGTGAGCAGGGTTGACCAGAATGAGCAGAGGTCCTAAAAAAAATTCAATTCCCAACAACCACATGAAGGCTCACAACCATCTGAACAGCTACAGTGTACTCATATACATAAAATAAATGTTAAAAAATATTAATCTATGAAAGAGAATTGCATGATAAACATTACATATTTGGTGCGCGCGTGCGCACACACACATACACACACACACACACACACACACACACACACAAAACCTCTTAAAACTAGGATAATTTAGGGCTGGTGAGATGGCTCAGCAGGTAAGAGCACCTGACTGCTCTTCCGAAGGTGATGAGTTTAAATCCCAGCAACCACATGGTGGCTTACTTATGAATAATAATAAAATGAATCCTTGGAACGGAGCGAGCGGGGCAGACCAGAGCGAGCAGGGTTGACTGGAACAAGGAAAAAAAAAACTAGGATAATTTATAGTTTGAGGGAAAGGAAGCCTTCTGTAGATTTAGAGATCACGGGGAGGGGGGTATGACCTATCAGGGCTGTACAACCACTCTTATATCTCCAATAAATATCCTTGTCATCAGTAACCTACTGATGACCTCGAATATAGTCTTCTGCAGTTGCCTGAGCTGGGCTGGAACAGTAAGTCTGTGTGTTGCCAGTGTGAACACACTGAGCACTGTTCCTAGATGGGGCTGACTGCCGCCTCAATCTATAAGCAAGGTAAGGAGGAGGATGGATGGGAGCCAAAGAATATAAAAAATAAATACCAAAGAGTTTTTATCAAACATAAAGCTGTATACAAATATCGGACTCTATAGTAACGCAAGTGAGTATGTATGGGAGAATTGTATAGGGGTTCACAATTTACATTAAATTATCTATTTTATGCTTTCTGTTATGGTCTAGGAGTTGCTTCACAAACCATAAGAACACCAATCTCAGTTAGACAGGGATGGTTTATTGAATGCACACCCTAATACTGGTCAGACCAGGGATTTAGCTCAGGATATCTGAACTGTGACATCAAACATTTCCCAGAGCAGGTTTATAAAGGAAGAAACACACACACACACACACACACACACACACACACACACACACACACACACACACACGCGCGCGCGCGCACACACACACACAAATACTAATGAGACCATACACAGGTGCTAGAAGTTCTGCCTGGTGCTCAGCTCTGACTCAAGCCTAACAGTTCCTGTTGACCTTTGATTTGATGGGTCTTACACAAAGCTTTGCAAAATTTCTTAAGATTAGCAAACCTCATACAGAACATTCAGAACATACAGAACATAACAGGGCATGTGGTCAGCGTGTCCTTGCTCTGAGCCGAGTCACTTCTCTGTGTCAGTGACTGGCAGGCGCTGAACAAAATGGCTACAGCTATGCTGGGGTAGTCGGGTCAGACCACAACATTTTCAAGACTTCTTTTTATATCTATATGTAGGTGTCTGTGTGAGTAATGCCACATGTGTGGGTGCCTTCAGAGGCCAGAACCGAGCACTGGATTCCCTGGAGTTGGAGGTACAGGCAGTCATGGCCGACCTGATGTGGGTGCAATATAAACTGTTGAGCTCTGAGTCATTTCTCTAGCCCCAAAACTACTACTGTCTTTCAGCGGTTTATCACAAGGTATTATTGTGGTGATAAATTTTATATACATACATACACACACACATACACTCAAGTCTTTAAAAGTGTTTTTGACAACACATTTCCATTCAAGGACTAGAAAATATACACTAGAAAACTGAATATTCCCTACCAACCTAGTTTCTCTTTCCTATTTTAAGCAACATTTAAAAAATGGGATTATGGCTCAGTAAGAATCATTACATCTAAAAAAAATCATGACAGATACGGAGTTTTTTCTATTGTCTATGATCTAGTGGGAAATACTGCATGGGTTTGGTTTCATAGTACTGGGGACTGAGTCTAAGATGTGCCTCCTGCATGCCAGCGCAAACCTTACCTTGAATAGTTAGCAAGTTAATGTTTTTGTTACCCAGCCAGTATTCGCCATTGTTTTGGACAAAGTTTCCAAAGCCATTTTCATAGTCATTCCAACCCCTGAAAAGTTTACATTGAATGTTAGTTTTAGCAAAATACGGACAGACAGCTGCAGTGCCTAAGTATCCCCCGTACTCTCTCCAGTATTCTCTTGAGTAGCTTACTCATTCTCAGGTACTCAAAAATGAGAACGTTTCTGTCCCATGAATAAATCTGAGACATAAGAAGGCTTAACTCGGGCTGGAGAGATGGCTCAGAGGTTAAGAGCACACACTGCTCTTGAAGACCAGAGGACCCGAGTTCAAATCCCAGCAACCACATGTTAGCTCAAAACCATCTATAATGGGATTTGATGTCCTCTCCTGGTGTGTCTGAAGACAGCTACAGTGTACTCATATACATAAAATAAATAAATAAACAAGAAGGTTTAACTCACAAGTATCACATAGGCTATGCCAAAATAATTACTTGTTTAAAGCAATTACCTGTTGGCCAGGCAGTGGTGGTGCACGCCTTTAATCCTAGCACCTGGGAGACAGAGGCAGGTGGATCTCTGAGTTGGAGGCCAGTTCAGTCTGCAGACCGAGTTCCAGGACAACCAGGACTATACAGAGAAACCCTGTCTCAATAAAACAAACCAAACAAAACCAAAAGAAACAAAGAAGAAGAAGAAAAAAATAAAAGACAAAATGAAAAGCAGAAAAGCACAGCCTTCCCTGCCCCAAAGCAAAAAGCAGTTACCTGTTAAAGTTCTCACTGCCATCAGATCGTCTCTGAATCACAGTCCATCCTCCTCCATCAGACATGTCACAATAAACAGAGAATTCTGCCAGGCTCTGAAGAGGTTTGATTTTGTAAAATCCACTCTGCTTAAATCCGTCATTGTAAATCTCTGAACAATCTGTTTACAAAAACAAGATAATATATTTATTATGTCTTTATTCCTGAGATTTCAGTATCACTGGAGACAGATAAGAGCAAATAGAATGCATGAGTAGTTCTTAAAATGCTGTCCTGTGCATCTTCTAGTGGGTATTCAGAAAATCCTGTTTTCTTTGCTATGATTTAATTACTGTTGACTTCTTGATCATGAGTTTGGAATGATAAGGGGGGAATATATGAAATAAGGAGCATTTGTTATTTTTGGAGAAAGTAGGTTAAAAACAAACCACTTATGGGCCTGGAGGGATGGTTCAGTGGTTAAGAGAACTGGCTCTTCTTCCAGAGGTCCTGAGTTCAATTCCCACAACCACATGGTGGCTCATGACCATCCATCATGTGATCTGATGCCCTTTTCTGACATGCAGGTGTACATGCAGATAAAGCATTCATAGACATAAATAACAAATACATTTTTTTAAAAAGTCATGTGTACTCAGCTTATGCTTTATACTTAAGTGGGACAGCACGATGAAACTTAGCTGCCCAATGAACTGAACCATGAAAATATAAATGTGACATCGTACAAATAATATAATATGAAATATTTTGGCTTAAAGTCTTATTGAATATTTGGGACTGAACACCAAACAGTAATACCGTTAAGTTTTTAGAATCTTTCAGTTTCACTACATTTATTTTAAATAACTCACATATTCTTGGATGTTTTTGTTAAAAAACTACAAGCTTTTATGCTTCCTTTCATTCTTGCCTTTTTCTTTGCCATGGTATTTCTTTGTCTTTTGAAGTTAAATAGCTACCAGTTAGTCACCAAAAAAGTAATAATTAGTTTAGTTTAGTTTTGTTTTTAAGTCACTTAAGGTAGGACAAGCTAATACCTACTGGGGCTCATGCTAGACCACTTGTTCTCAACCTGTGGGTCGCGACCCTCTCCAAAATTATCTATATTATAATTCATAACAGTAGCAAAACTACAGTTATGAAGTAGCAGTGAAAATACTTTTAGGGCTGGGGTCACCATCTGTGAGGAACTGTATTAAAAGGTTACAGCATTAAAAAGGTTGAGAGGCAGCTGGGCGTGGTGGCGCATGCCTTTAATCCCAGCACTCGGGAGGCAGAGACAGGTGGGTTTCTGTGTTCAAGGCCAGCCTGGTCTACAGAGTAAGTTCCAGGACAGCCAGGGCTATACAGAGAAACCCTGTCTCAAAAAACCAAAACAAACAAACAAACAAACAAAAGAAGGTTGAGACGCATTATTCTAGTCTGATTTGAGCAGATTTGGAAAGTATGACTACATGTTATGTAGGTGCCCCGGCAGCTTGCACATGATTGGAGCAGAGCCCACTACAAAAAAAGTGGTCTCAAGAATTGCCAGGCACAGACTTCTGAAAGTAATCACATAAAATCTCTTTTATATCTTTTATCCTTTTGTTACTTTCCTCTTTTAAAATTGTCTTATGGGGGCTGGCGAGATGGCTCAGTGATTAAGAGCGCCAACTGCTCTTCCAAAGGTCCCGAGTTCAAATCCCAGCAACCACATGGTGACTCACAACCATCCATAATGAAACCTGACGCCCTCTTCTGAAGTATCTGAGGACAGCTACAGTGTACTTACATATAATAAATAAATCTTTAAAAAAAATTGTCTTGTGACTGAATTATGTAAGTCTTATAGAGTGTTTTAAAATTCTTTAGTTTGTTGTTTTGATGCCACATTGTCAGCAATGTGAAACGTATCGTATTAATTAAGTTGAGTGGGCAGTGGGACTCAGGAGAGAAAATAAATAGACTTCCCAAGGCTGACTTCAATCATGTCTACTGTTGGTGAGCTCCTGGTCTTTGGAGTGATTTAGGCTTTGTTCATGCATTTCTTTTCAAGATTCTAAAACACAAGTGTTCTTTATGTGCGCTGGATTATAAAAAGGGGTCCTGGTATGTAACTAAACAAGGAGAAGATGCCCAAGTACTGTCCACTCAATGGTATTTAAAAGCTTATGTCTCGCGGTCAAGTATATCGTAAAAGACTTTTCATTAAAAGCATCTTTTCCCCAGGTTAGGAAAGAGCTCCTTGTTTATAGTTGATCTCCTATCAAAAGAGCTGAGCAGCAAAGACTTACAAAGTTCAAACTCTTTTCCATGAAAATATGAAAATGATTAACTTGCTTTAGAAAAACTTTGCAAATACAGGGATTTCTGCCAACACTTTCTGTTTGTTTTTATTTCATGCCAGTTTTTAGTTTTTTTTTTAAATGTCTTTCTCCTCAGGGTGGGGGGAATGCCCAACACAATAAACATCACGACGAAAAGCTTTTAATGGAAAAAAATAAACAAGAAGCAAAAACAAAATAATAATAATAATAAAAAGCTAACCGCTTATAAAGAACAAACAATTTAAGGAGCTTGTCATGAGAGAGGTGGGGGAGGGGGAGGGGCAGTGGTCTGTGTATGAGTGAATGAGTATAGGCCAGAAGAAGGTATCAGATCCACCGTAGCTTGGGTTGTAAGCTGTTGTGAGTTGCCTGACATTGGCTTTGGGAACCAAACTTAGGTCCTTTCCAAGAACAGTATGTGCTCTTAAGCACTGAGCCGTCTTCGCAGCTCTTTATAGGACTTTTGAAAAGGAATGATTTTTGAAGGCTCAAGTGTACAAGAGAAAAGCCCATGAGAGCTTCTCTCTGACAAACACTGCATTACATTGGCTGTATAGAAGTAGTTTCCCGCGATGTGCAGAAAGCAAGCTGCTTAAGAAAGACTGTGCTTGCCGGGCGGTGGTGGCACACGCCTTTAATCCCAGCACTTGGGAGGCAGAGACAGGCAGATTTCTGAGTTCAAGGCCAGCCTGGTCTACAAAGTGAGTTCCAGGACAGCCAGGGCTATACAGAGAAACCCTGTCTCAACAAACCAAAAAAAAAAAAAAAAGAAAGACTGTGCTAAGCTCCAGTAAGTAACATCCCAGCTTAGCAAGAGAATCTTTTTTTTTTTCTTGTTGCTGTGGCTGAAGCTCGAGGTGGAAAACTTAAGACTGAAAAGGACTCTCCTCTGCCCCCAACCATGTTGATGTTTTGGTTTGTATGTTTGTATGTTTGTTTGTTTTTGAGAGAGTATGACTATTCATAGCTATCCTATTTTTACTAGTCCAGTTAACCTTAACTTCCCAACCTGTATTAGTTTCCTTAGCACTGGGATTACAGATGTGTGTACCATCATTCCTGGAATACCTTGCATTCTGACTTTTCTTTTTAAATGTTAGCAACGGGGGTCACCTACCGGTCTACAGAGCATGCTGGGACACGCCAGAACTAGCCTTACCATAGTTAGCCTCATTCCCAGGTGACATAAGAAGAAAAGTGACAATGAAAAAAGATCCTGGCTCACAGGAGATTGTACTGCTTTTGTGACACAGAGTGAATGGGATGTTACCTCTAAGAGCAACGGGGGACAGTAGATGGTAATGTCCATGCATATATGGCATTATTGTTTTAGGCTAAATGATATATTAGAAATCTTAACTCACTCAATCCTGACAACAAATAAAAAGTTCCCATTTTATGAGGTAGGACATGAAAGACAGAGGTGTTTAAGTAATTTGTCCAGGGGTCATAGACAGTCAAAGGCACCTTAGCCACTACCCATACTGCCTCAGAAAACTGCCATGGAAACTGGAAGCTTCTGTAGAAGCCATTGTAGAGCATCCCAGGTCATTAACCAAACAGGCGTGTTGCAGTTGTCATCCCCGAATGTGAATTTGATACAATAACTTTTAATTCATAAGTCATTAGTCCCCACATGTTTAAAAAAGATAGTTAATTATATGCTATGAACATATGTGATTTATACGTTATTTGCAAAAATTACCAGGTTGGATGTAATTAGATGTTTGCTGGCATATAATAAATTATAGTTCAGAGAAGTAACTAATTTACTAACAGTATAGTGCCTTATAAATAACAAAGACAACTAATTTATGCAAATTGTATGCATGAACAGACTTCTTAAAATTTAAGGACACCAGAATATAAACTTTGTCATATTATAGTACATTTTAAGTTTGTTTTTAATTGATTATTTTTTAAAGTTTGATTTAATGTGTATGGGTATGTATATATGTGTACCATGTACATGCCTGGGGCCTATAGAGGCCCATGGAGGGTGCCCTAGAATTGGAACTATGATGTGAGCCATCGTGTGAGTGTTGGGGACTGAACCCACATCCTCTGTGAAAGAAAGTATTTTTAATCACTGAATCATCTTTCCAGCCCCTATATTACATTTTTATTAAAATTTGTATTCTATATTGATTGTGTGTTAGTTTTTGCCACTATACTAAAAACCAAAGGATAATCAAACCATATCTATATTTCTGATTTTATTCAGAGATTTATTTCAGGTGTTATATCCAGAAACAGACACCTAGAATACCCATTATTCATCTTATCACCATAACACACACACACACACACACACACACACACACACACACACACACTCACACACACACACACACTATCATATAAAATGTATTGACTTTACTCCTGATGCACAATCTTGCTCTGACCTTGCCACTTTAATTTTAATTTTCCAGGATCTGATTTCTTGCTTCATTCCT
The DNA here is from genome assembly GCA_902729485.2 of Mus minutoides. Lineage (NCBI taxonomy): Eukaryota > Metazoa > Chordata > Mammalia > Rodentia > Muridae > Mus > Mus minutoides. Next base: position 345,014 of record LR749942.1, on the reverse strand, counting down.
TAGTACCTACTGTTTCTCAAATCTGCTCCCGAGCACTCTCAAGACAGAGACTGGATTTCTTAGCACCTAGTCCTCAGTCTTTCCTGGACTGGCTACCCAGTACCTATAACCAGTGTGTGTGAGTGTGTGTGTGTGTGTGTATATGTTTAGGTATATATATACATATATATATATGAAATTATCTTTTGTAATATTTCATATACCTACATAGTGTAATTTGATCTTATGTACCTCATTTTCCCACGCTTTCCCCTCCCATCTCAGCCATGGAATGAAATTTGGTGAGAAGTCTGACCTAATTCTTAAACATTTTCATCTGCATCCAACAGCAAATTTACAATTATTCTTTGACCTGCAGTGATAATTCATTAATTAGCCTGGCATAGAATGCAGGCAATGTTTGTAGACAATTCTGCATAGGTCACTTATATTTGTACACATTTTTTTTTCCTACAGAGTTTAGATTCTAGCCTATGTTTAAAGCATACTTGTTGCAGGATTTTCCCTGTCCAATCACATTAGGGCAGTGGGAGCCCTGTGATCGGACAGGAAAAGGGAGGCAGAGCTAGGAGTTGGGGAGACAGATAGAGAGGTCTCAGGAGGAGAAGGGAGGAACAAGCCAACATGAAGGCAGACCGACAGGAAGAAGATCCTGATCCTGCGTGGTTTTAAACATCCACAGGTAGCTAAGATTTTTCACAAGGTTAGAAATATTGGAAGAAAGCTTTTATCATTATCAATTGGCTCTGAAATTACTGTATTAGCATCTTGTAAATTGTGATTTTATTATATAAATCTGATTGGATAATTAAGCATAAAGAATCATGTTTCTACTGGGTAATTAGGTGTTGAGATGGCTGATCATGGGGTGTGTGGGGAGTTGTGTGGAAGTGGGACCTCCCCAGAGAGATGGCCCAGCAGGGGCTGGAGAGTTAGTGAATAGTGGGGCCAGTATTATGCAGAGTATAATGTTGTGGCCTGCTAGTATCAATATGGGGCTGGAGAATTGGCGAGTAGGGTTTTTTAAAAGATTTATTTATTTATTATATGTAAGTACACTGTAGCTGTCTTCAGACACTCCAGAAGAGGGTGCCAGATCTTGTTACAGATGGTTGTGAGCCACCATGTGGTTGCTGGGATTTGAACTCTGGACCTTGGAAGAGCAGTCAGTGCTCTTAACCGCTGAGCCATCTCTCCAGCCCGCGAGTAGGTTTTTAATATTTCCCACAGCACATACTTGTATGGCAGCCAACCAGATGTTGAGATAGCATCTCCTCCTGGACATACATTGCTGCACACTTGTAGAATCCAAAATAGGTTCAAGACCACCCAGCCCCTTCCCTTGTGAAGGGACTTCCCAAACTGTATAGTTTTAGTGGTCAAAATGGCTAAGCCTGCAGCTGCCAAAAAAGATTAGCTGCTCTCAGAGAAATAACCATAACAAAAATAATAGTTCTCAGAGAAATTCCCCTACCCCGCCCCACAATGAATTCTGAGAAAAAACTACAAACCACCCTGACCTTGCTAGAATTCCCTGTGACGTTAATAGCTGACCCATAAGTTCAAAATGTACTGCTGCTTTGCTGATAACCCACCATAAGGGCAGGCAAAGTGAGTCAATAGGACAAACGTAGTCACTATGCAAATCAACCAATGCCTGAAAAGGTTACTTGCTACATCAATTAGAATAAGACAGCCACCCTGTTGCCTAAATCTGCCCCCTACAAGGTATAAAAAGTGTGTTCTTTCTTTGTTCAGGGTCTGTCCTCTCGCCTGCATGCTGAGGATGGTCCCCAACATGTTGGAATAAAAAACAAAAACAAAAAAACCTCTTGCGGTTTACAGCAATGGCGGTCTCTGTGGTCTTTGTGAGTGAGAGTCTTTTGATGGACTTCAACACACTAAAATAAAGATACCATCTACCTTTGAGGCTAAGGTTAGACACCTTTAACCCTCTACAAAATACTGGAGTTTCTCCATCCCAGAATGTCCGTTTGTGACATAGCCCCATAAACTGCTCACATGAGTCCTTGGGATTTGAGAAGAGGGGATATTAATGTAAATATAGAACTTATACCTCTGACCCATAAGCAAGCTTGTTAGTTTGCAAACAGAGTGAATTCTCAGGCCCCTCCTAGTTTTTGATAAGCATCAGCACTTTAGAAGGTCACCAACTACTCCGAAGAAGTGGCCATGGTAGATAATCACTGTCTTCTAAGAATATTTACAGAGTGATTCCTTGTAGATGTTGCCTGACCCCTCGTTTATGGTCTTAACTTAGATTCTTTGTAGTTTTTTCTTAGAATGCAATTTCTGTGTTTTTGCTCAACTATCCCTTTGCGTTTCCCGGGTCCCTTTAGCCTGAAATATCCTCAGTTCTGTTATGTGTTCTAGAGCCCCAGCTATCTTTCTGCGATATCTATCCTGCTGCAAGTCAACAGCTTGGACCTTCTCTGATCTTTAAAGAGGAGCNTAACTTAGATTCTTTGTAGTTTTTTCTTAGAATGCAATTTCTGTGTTTTTGCTCAACTATCCCTTTGCGTTTCCCGGGTCCCTTTAGCCTGAAATATCCTCAGTTCTGTTATGTGTTCTAGAGCCCCAGCTATCTTTCTGCGATATCTATCCTGCTGCAAGTCAACAGCTTGGACCTTCTCTGATCTTTAAAGAGGAGCCGAGAATGCCGGGCAGTGGTGGTGCATGCCTTTAATCCCAGCACTTGGGAGGCAGAGGCAGGCAGATTTCTGAGTTCCAGGCCAGCCTGGTCTACAGAATGAGTTCCAGGACAGCCAGGGCTACACAGAGAAACCCTGTCAAAAGAAGAAGAAGAAGAAAAAGAAGAAGAAGAAGAAGAAGAAGAAGAAGAAGAAGAAGAAGAAGAAGAAGAAATAATAATAATAATAATAATAATAATAATAATACGGGTAAAGGTGGGGAACATGAGCATTTTCCTGACACCTATGCTCCATAGTTCTCATGACTCTAAATCCTACATGTGGTTTAAATGTAAAATGTCCCATAGACCCATGCATTTAAACATTTGGTCCTTGGATAGTGGCCCTGTTTTCAGAGACTGTGGAACTTGCAGGAGGTAGAGCTCTGCTAGAGAAAATGGGTCCGTAGGGATGCGTTTGAGGTTTAATGCCCCTCCCCACTACTCTTCACTTTCTGCCTGCTGCTACAGATGCATGCGGTGTGACCAGCGGTGTGGCCTTGCCGCCATGCTTTTCTTGCCATGATGGAATGTATCCCCTCAAACTGTAGACCAAAATAAATCCCTTCTTCCTTAAATTGTTTCTAGACAGGTATTTTCCTCAGTGATGAAAAGTACTCACCCAAATGGGGAGGTTTATTTCTGTAAGATTGACCTGTCTCTGACATTTATTTTTGAATACAGTTAGATTTCTCAGTTTTCCTTTGCTCATCGATTCCCATTTCTTTCATCAGAAAACATGAAGGGTAACTGCGTTTCAAAATGCTGATTGTCAATGGTGGTGGTGGTGGTGGGGTGGATGGATAAAATGCAATGACTGGGGTTAGAGAGATGCTTCAGATGTTAATAGTTCTGGCTGCTCTTTAAAGGAAGATACCCAGCACCAATGCGGCAGCTCACAACTATCTGTAACTCCAGTTCTAGGGGTTCTGACTCTCTCTTCCGGCCTCCATGGGCAGCAAACATGCAAACAATACACAGGCATACACATTCAGGCTGTGGAGAGCCTTTTTGGGGTGCTGCTTGGCAGGAGTCTGACTTTGGCCAAGGACAAGGAAATGGGCTTCAGGCAGGAATCTGATATTGGTCATGACATTAGAGCATGAAAAGAATTAAGTTCAGGGAGGGACCTGACACAAGAAAGTTAAGAATCTGGTTTTATGGTAGAACAAAGAAGTAGGCTCAGGTATCTTGATCATCCTTAGAAACAGCGGGATCCCCGGATCCCCAGATCCCCGGAGCTTTGTGTTTATTGTCTTGCTTGTACACTGACTATTGTCTTTCTAGTTCCTTATTGTACAGCTTGTCCTTAATACTTGAATGTCATTAAAATGGTAAAAAAAAGCGGTTTGGGAAAATTAAATTTGCCTTCAGTCTCAGAATTGACTGGGGACTGGGGTCACGCTACAATGTTGTCTGTCTTTTTTCTTTTTAATCCTCACTCCTGAGGTGGAGAACCTGTTGACTGACTGAGCGAACTTGGTCATCAGGCAAAACATCCATACTTATAAGATAGTAATAAACACCTTTAAATGCATTGGATATCCTTCCAAATCCTACACCAGTTACTTGATCAAGCTAGACTTGATATTCATAAGCAGAGAAATTAAAACACATAATTGTAGTGCAGCACAGAGAAGACTGAACAAAGAGCTCTAGATAGTCTTCTCTTTGCTTCTAACCATTACCATTTACGCTTACAGAAACCATTCTTATGTCCAGGAAATCAAAGGAACATTATTCTCTGGGGAATAGTGATGGAGCAGTGGTGTTTATTCTGTGCTCAGAGTTCAATATCATTTCATTTCTAGGAGATAAATTTTGGCTTAATCAAAAGGAAAAAAATGTCAAACCATTAAATATACATATTTAAAACCTACTCTTATTTTCCTTAAAAATGAGTTGTTTTCTTTTCCCATCATTTCATTCTATTCATTTATTTATTTTCCACTGTGTTTTCAGAGGAAAGGACCAGGCACGGTAACACACACCTGTGCTCCAAGCTACTCGGGGAGTTGAGGTAGAAGGGCTGCTTTCACTCAGAAGTTCAACCCTAGACTAGACAACACAGAGAGACCCAGTTCAAAATAATCAGAATGGAAAACTACATACACATGTAAGGAGGAAAAACATAAATAAAAACAAAGTTTGAATATAAACATTCTCAATTATAATCTGTTACTTATAGATGAATATTTTATAATATGTTGTCTTTCTTTCTTTCTTTCTTCTTCTTTTTTTTTTTTTTTTGCTTTTCGAGACAGGGTTTTTCTGTGTAGCCCGGGCTGTCCTGCAACTCACTCTATAGACCAGGCTGGCCTGGAACTCAGAAATCCACCTTCCTCTGCCTCCCGAGTGCTGGTATTAAAAATGTGTGCTACCACCACCTGGTTCCTGCTTTCTTATTAAGATACAGGAATTATCAGATACTTACTATTCATATCATAAACCCTACGGCACATTCTAGAGAGATTAGGGTAAAATATAAAAGAAGACATTTTAAATTGATGAAGTGAGTCATGTTGCTTATCATCGGAATAGGCATAGCTTTCTAGCAAGATGTGAAGTCAGTTGAGGGTGGTGAGAGGCAAACCTGAAATCCCAGCTGTCTTAGGGTTTTATTGTTGTGAAGAGACACCATAACCAAGGCAACTCTTAAAAAGGAAAACATTTCATTGGGGCTGGCTTACAGTTTCAGAGGTTCAGTCCATTATCATCACGGTGGGAAGCATGACAATGTGCAGGCAGACATGGTGCTGAAGAAGAAGCTGAGAGTTCTACATCTATTTTTTTTCTTGTTTTTTTGAGACAAGGTTTCTCTATAGCCCTGGTTGTCCTGGAACTCACTTTGTAGACCAGGCTGGCCTCGAACTCAGAAATCCTCCTGCCTCTGCCTCTGCCTCTGCCTCTGCCTCTGCCTCTGCCTCTGCCTCTGCCTCTGCCTCTGCCTCTGCCTCTGCCTCTGCCTCTGCCTCTGCCTCTGCCTCTGCCTCCCAAGTGCTGGAATTAAAGGTGTGCATCACCAGGGCCCAGTGAGAGTTCTACATCTTAATTCAAAGGCAGCCAGAAGGGGTCTTGTCTTCTCCAGGCAGCCAGGAGGAGGGTCTCCTCCTGTACTGGGCAGAGCTCACCCCTACAGTGACACACTTCCTCTAACAAAGCCATACCTCCTAATAGTGTCACTTCCCTTGGGCCAAGCATATTCAGACCACCACCACACCAGCCCTGGCAGGAAGCCCAGGCAGGAAGACAGTTAAGTACCAGGTCAGCCTGAGCCGTATAGTGAGATCCTGAGTTGAAAACAAAAACCAAAGCTGTACAAAGAAAAAGCCCACAGTCGCTGAATGTTTAGCATCATCACCTATGAATATGTGACACAAGTGGTTGAAACATTTAAGAAAAATCAGTTCTGACCTGCATACTGCCTCTTGCCTCCAAGGTCAATGAAACTGTTCTCCGGCCCTTTATCCAGGAACTGGACTTCGTTCTCACGTAAGAGCTGTGCAATCACAGCCTGTTGTTGTTTGACCCGGGTCTCAAGCTGGCGAACCTGAGCCCTGAGCCTCACCTGCTCCCGCAAACAGTTCTCACTCTCGAGGGCCTGCAAGGCAATGTAAGGTGCACCTCATGTTCTTGGAATAGAAATGTTGCTAACAATCTAGTTAACCCTTGAGCCAATGTTGTCTCCCACTCCTATTTCAGAATGCTATTGCAACTAGGGAGCCATTTTATTTTTCCAAGAACTGTGAATAAGTTAGTCCTTTGTCTTTTGGGACTTGTAGGTGGAGGCACAAGTTCACTGAAATCATCTTCAGATAATCTTAGTAGTATATGCCAATGATGTTCAATATTGGCCCCAAACCAATGCTAACTGCTATAGCCAGTTTTAAATGCCTGATATCATGTGAAGAGGAAATAACACAGCCAGCTTAAAAACATTTCACTGATTTGTTGTGGGTCCTGATTTTTTTTTTATTTTTAAGTGTTTAAATGTTACTATGTGCCACATGTCTCCTCCACAGAACTCTCTCATTCCTTCCACCCTTAGGTTTTAGTAGTGGCAAGTGGGAATGAAAAGAAACCCCATCTGAGAGCAGGCTGTACCGAGACCACAGTCTGCACAAGAGGCTTACCAAGCTTTCCTGGCTCGTTATCAGAGCAATGGCGACCAGGACGAAGTTGCAAATCTCCCCCATTCTTCCCAATGAGAGAACTACAAGAAAAAGAATTCCTCATGAGACCAGATAACGTTCCAGAGCGCCTGAGAGATAGCCAGAAATGTAGCACCTATTTACTGTCCAGCCTTCTGACATACAAAACGATGGGAATCAACCCCATTGAAGCTTAGAAAAATAACTGAACCTGTTCAATAATACAGACAAACAAAAGATTTCAGTTTCATCAAGGGCTCAAACGTGCCAATTCAAGAGTGTCTCTCCTTATGCAGAGAGACCTGGGACAATATTTTGGTCCAGCCTGAGGAAATTTTGAGATGATATTTTTAGTTTATTTGGAAATGCAGGTGCTAAATGAATACCAGATAATGATGTGAAATACTAGTCTTTTAAGAGGAGAATTATTTTTATATTTGGAAGAAGAAAGTTGTAAGAGGAGGCTGGTGTGCACTGTTGTTTTTTTCTTTTTCTCTTGTTTTTGTTTGTTTTGTGGTTGTTTGTTTGTTCGCTTTTCTGAGACAGGTTCTCATTATGTAGTCCCCTGGTTAGGCTGGAACGTCCTATGTATGCCAGGCTGGCCTTGAATTCACAGAGACTTACCTGTCTCTGTACCTATCTCCCAAGTGCTGCACACTGTCTTGATATCTTAATATGTAGGCAAGAAATCATAGCAAGATAAGATCTTTAGTCCTGCATTATGAAACTTGTGGGAGAAAGCTAACAAATTTCCAGCTGCTGTTTCTTTTCCTGCTCACTCCTCTCCCCTCCTTTCCCTTCTTCTCCAAGGTCTCATTATGCGGCCCAGGCTGACATCAAGTTCAAGACACCTCAACGTCCAAAGATTAGATTCTATGTCTACAGGTGGTAGTAGTAAGACTTCAGAATTTTGTTGCATTCTGTTCTGTTTGTTGTTGTTTTTATTTATTTAGACAAGACTCTCTCTACAGCCCAGACTCCCTCTGCTTTCAGGCTAACCTTGAACTTGGGGCTATCCTCTTACTAAACTAATACTACAGATGTGAGCCACTAGACTGTCTTGAAGACTTCCAGGTGATTCCAATGAGTAGCAAAATTTGAGTATGGTGGTTTTACTTTCAAACAATTATTCAAGTCCACACCTACAAATAAGGAAGGTCTCTGGTCTCCTGGCATCAATAAAAAGTGGTCCTAGAATGTCAAGGGCATTGATCAATGGAATAGATTTGAGGACCCACATAGAAGCCCAGCTTCCCGCAGACATCTGAGTTTTGATAAAGAGGTAAACAGCACACATTTGAGAAAAGACCCCATCTTAAAAAAAAAAAAAAAAGGTACTAGTCAAACAACATCACTAAGTGTAGAGGAATCAAATTGGAGCCTTATCTCTCACTCTGAACAAAACTCAATTCCAAATGAATCAAGAACCCCACCTTAAGACCTAATACCCTGAATCTCAAAGAGGTCATTGGCAGGAAATAACTTTCTGAGTAGGATCCCAGAAGTAAAGGAACTAGGATCCAAAATTGATAAATGGGACCCCATGAAACAAAAAGCCATGGCAAAGAGCATGATCATTTGAGTGAAAAGGCCATCTACAGAATAGGGCAATTCTTTACCTGTTTTACATTTGACAGAAGATTACTATCTGGGGTATACAAAGAACTCAAAAACACCAAGGAAACAAACAGCCCAACTTAAAAAAAAAAACCATGAAACATGGAACTAAACAGAGTTCTCAGAGGTAAGCTATAAATCTAGATGAGAAACATTTTTTTTAATTTCAACAGAATATATTTATTCATTTAATTTTTAAACATAGCAAAGAATAGAACCTCAATTTAATACCCAACACTTTATTTGACGATTTTTTTTTTTTTTTTTTTGGTGAGACAGGGTTTCTCTGTATAGCCCTGGCTGTCCTGGAACTCACTTTGTAGACCAGGCTGGCCTCAAACTCAGAAATCCGCCTGCCTCTGTCTCCTGAGTGCTGGGATTAAAGGCGTGTGTCACCACGCCTGGCTTTATTTGATGATCTTAAAAGCATTAAATTCTCTACAGCTGTACATCCAGAGAAACGTTTTTGTTTTAATGTTCAACATGCTTGGCCATTGGGGATAGACTAATTAAAACTTATCCCAGTCAGAATGGCCAAGGTAAAGAAGAAGAAAACAAGTGGCTAGCATGGAGCCGGGGGTGGGGTGGGAGGAATGCTTATCCATCACTGGTGGGTGGAGGGAGAATTTTGGTTTCTTTAAAAACTGATTAATGTTATGCAAATATGTTTTTGTTTTAATCCCAGGTGTGGGATATGGGATGTTTCAGATTGTCCACAGCAGCTAACTGTGTGGTCTTGTGGTCTGGTACAGGTGTGATTCTGCCAGCTGAAGACATTTTATGTTTGGAATTCTGGGAACCCTTGAGAGGCTAGAAAAATGCCCTAGCCCCAAGAGGCTGCAGCTGCTGCTCTCTGCTGCTGCCGTTTCTTTCCCGGTCCCTCTTGTTGACTGGATTACTGCTGTTTCTAGTTGTAGATATCCTGATGATGGAAGATTGGTTTTCCTCCAAGGAACTTGATGCCACTACTCATCAGGAACTAGTCTAAAGAGATCTGTTCTCCTTTCCTCTCTAACCTTCTTTTTTGCCTAACTGGGATTGGGCAGTTGGAAGGGATTGGGGTGGAGAAGGATGGTAGGTAAAAGAACCTAATAAAGTAGCCAAAAAGTATGGTTACTGGTAGGAGTATAACTGGTCCAGCCACTATGGAAATCAATGTAAAGGCTCCTCAAAGAGCTAGAAGTAGAAGTAGATCTACCATAAGATCCAGCTGTGTCACTCTGGATCAGATACCCCAAAGACTCTATATTCTGCTGTTAAGATAAGAGTTCACTGTGGTCATTGCTGCTCTATTCATGGTAGCCAGGAAATGGAAGTGGCCCCCATATCCAACCATGATGAATGGATAATGAAAACCTAGTACACTGACAAGAGTCCTACACACGAGAGCCACATTCTACCACTGAACTGCATCCCCCACCTTCTTAAAATGATTTATATCGAATAAGAGAGCCTGTCTGAGAGCAGATATTTGAAGGTAATTTATACCTTTATACTAATAATTTGATACCTTTATAATAATTTGAAAGTATAATGATTTCTAATTTAAAATACCTAAAGCAAAAATACTATAAAAGAAATACAACTAGTCATAGTGAATGATAAGGATAGTTTACTAACATGAATAATGAAGACTAGATTGTCAGTGCAGATGTGTCCAATCGCAGAATATTGTATTAATTTTTAAATCTCCATCAGGGATTTCTACCCTGCCTTTGATCATTCAGTTCCCAGATAATATATATTTATAATTATTTATGTTTTTAATATATTTTACATTTATAATAAGTCTTAAAAGCACTAGAGCTGTGCAGATATCTAGCCTCTATGTCTATTTCCCTGCCAATAACCCTGAGATATGACTTGCCATATTTTGCCTTGGCCAGTCTTACTGTACTCTGTTTTTAATTCTGTGGGCTGAAACGGAAAGTTCTACTGTGAACTCCCATCTAACGCATTCGAAATACAAAGAGACTAGAAGCTAATTAAATTCTAAATCTCTCCTCCAAGTTGCAAGGAACTCTGCCTTATTGTCAGCCATCCCAATCTGCCTCAAAAGCCAAAGGTTACTTTCTGAGTCCTGGTGTCTGTCATTTGCTGTCATGAAAAAGAGTCACCATTATCACAGTCCAGTCAGGAGTACAGATAATAACTTACCTCAAGTCAAAATGAATCAGGATTCAGCTAGGCTCAGTCCATCCACACAGAGCCTCCCAGGAACTTCTAACCAAAGTCAGAATTACAAACGGTTTTCTCCGTTATTTGATTAGATGCAGGCAAAGTTGACTCTGGCTGTCATCCAGAAACAGCATGAGGAAATCAGTTTAACTGGAAGGAACACAAACAACAACAACTGGAGGGCAAGCCCTAATACTCTTGTTTTGTTTTGTTAATTTTTATTTTTTGGTTTTTCGAGACAGGGTTTCTCTGAGTAGCCCTGGCTGTCCTGGAACTTACTTTGTAGACCAAACTGGCCTTGAACTCAGAAATCCACCTGCCTCTGCCTCCCGAGTGCTGAGATTAATGGCGTGCGCCACCACGCCCGGCTCTTATATTCTCAATTTCCCCTCTGTGCAAGACATTTTATTGGATTACATGTCTTTATGTTAGCCTTTTATAGTTGTGTGCATCCAGAGAATTTTATACTTTATCCTAAAAGCCAAGCATACCTGAAACTTTACCTTACAGATAATAAAGTTAAGAAACTGCCAGCTGCAAAGAAGGAAACTAAAGTATCATTTGAGCTAAGACAAGGACACAGGCCAAATTTTTCTTAGGTATGAAAACACCACCACCACAGACTTATAATAGACAAGATGGAATTGTCAATTTACTTGATCCTTTTTTATTATGATTTTTCTTTATTCTTGAGAACTTCAGCCTGGTGGTAGTGGCGCATATGACCATATCCACTTACCATTTTTCTCCAAGTTTCCCCATATCCTCTACAGCAACTTTTTTTTTTTTTGATACCACCCTAAATTCCCATCAGGGCAGCCCATGTGTGCATGGATATGGGTCTATCCATTAGCAACAGTGTTCTTGGATGTGTAAGATTGTGACCCTTCCTGTAAGCCTTAGCTGTGCTCTGACTAGCTGTTCTCTTTGCTTTGAAAGCCTCTGCAGCAGCTTCTAATGTGTAAAAGGTAACTTTTCCAGTTCCACTAATCTTGTGCAACAATCTCAGACTGGAAACCAGGTGATCGCTTCTCTTCATTCTGATGTAACGCAAGCAGTTGTTTGCCGTCTGTTCTGTTGCCCCTATTTCTTAACTTAGATTCCAGTAAAAAGTAGAGTGTTTCCCTTCTGTCCTAGGTTAGTTACTGGGCAGAAAGCTTTGTCTGTATTTGACCTTCCCATTAAACACTTTCTGATGATTGACTTAGAAAATTTGGAAGTTCTTATAGAAAAGTTAGTCCCGATGACTTAAAAAATAATAATAATAAAGCAATGACATTTAGGCCTACACACACAGGAGGGAGGAAGTTATGACATTTGAAATAGTAGAGAATTCAAACTGCTGATATTAAAAGGAAAGCATGGAATTTTAAAGCTAACGTGACAATGACCACTGTGGTGAAGTTAGTATTTTGAATGTATCTTTCTTGTGTCTTTATTGCTTTCTCCGCACTCAGAAAAAAAAAAAAAATTGACAAGCTCTACTGTCACAGGTGGTCTGCAGAGGACACAATAGTAACTAACAACAAGAACTACCACATTCGCTACATGTTCTGCGTGCCAAATAGAGTAAGTACAGGCTTTTCTTTGCCTTTTGGTGATGCCGAGGATTAAACCTAGGGAGTAGCACATACTGAGAACCTGCTTTACCAGTGGGGCTATATACCCGCTGCCAAAGATGTTAGAGCTGCATTAACTCAGCCCCCAACATCCTACTCGGCTATCAACTGTTTATCGGAAGTTTAAGTGACTGGTCCAAGGTCACAAAGCTAGCAAGAGATGGAGCCAGAATTCAAAGTCAATCTGGTTCTGAATTTGTGATCCTCATTATGAAAACTAGGTTATGCTGTCAAGGACTTGGTTCAAAAACACTGTCCTAAAGAAACTCAGGAAAAGCTAACAAGACAGTAAGAACAAAATGTAGGGTCAATGTGCTATGGAGGCATGCCCCAAACTGCCATTTGTAGAAATTTGATTTTTGGAGTGAAGCGGAATAGTATAGAAGAACGGAATAGAATAGAAGTACGGTCATAAAGATAAGAGGTGGGCTCTCTACTGTGGCGTGAGTCACAAGTTGGGCCAGTCAATGGTTGGCCATTTTCTCAACTTCGGCTCCATCTTTATCCCTATACATCTTATAGGCAGGACAAAATATGGGTCAAAGGTTTTGTGGGTGGGTTGGTGTCCCCCTCCCTCCATTGGAAGTCTTGCCTGGTTACTAGAGGTGGCCATCTCAGATTCCTTATCTCCAATTTCTAGGATTCTTAGCTAGGGCCATCCTTATAAGTTCCTGGGAATCTTGGGAAAAGATAGGAGAGATGGAGGGAGGAGAGTGGAGAGGAGAGGGAGGGACTGGGAGGGGGAGAGAAAGGGGAAGCTGGGATCGGTATATAAAATAAATTAATTAATAATTTTTAAATGATCAGAAATGTTGAAATACATTTTATGAAAATCCTAGCAGCAAGTTTGCTACCCGCCCCAATAGTCTAGGTTCCCAAATGAAAGGCACACACAGCCTTTATATTTTAATGTACCTTAATCAGCTCAATAGCTAGGCCACACTGCCTAACCTCCACTACCTCCAGCCAATAATTCCGAGTTACTACTTACTATTCTGTGCTCTATCTTGGCTGCCCTGGACCCAGCTGGGCTGCCCTCTGGGCCGTGCTCTCCCAGCTCCTTCACATCGCGGCTATACCTCTCTGTCCTGCACTAATCTCAGGCATGGTGTCTCTCCTCTCCTCCAAACTCTCCTAACGTAGGATCTCCTTCCCTCTCCTCCAAGTCCCAAACCCAGGAATCCTCAAATCCCTCCCACTTCTGTCTGTCCTGCCCAGCTATTGGCTAGTGACATCATTATTTACCAATCAGAACCAACTCGGGGCAGGTTCCGAGAAGCTACGTGCAGACACTCTGGCACAGACCAAACATAATTAGCATTCATAATACAAGCAGCTGTGCAGATACTCTGAGTATGGTGGCGTAAGCCTGGACTATCAGCGCTCAGGAGGCTGAGGCAGGAAGATTGCAGGTTTAAGGTTGGCCTTGGATACTTACTCTCTCTATATATATTGGAAGGAGGAGGATCATGGAGAGAGGAAAGGAGAGCGTAGGGAGGGAGGAAGTTGGTAGTATAACTAAACTATTAAGGCTATAAAGCATAGTACAAGACCTTGGGTCCACTTCACACCTCACCTCAACGCACCACACACACACACACACACACACACACACACACACACACACACACACA